>JZLH01S0388150.1:5037-16131 GCA_001188425.1 Eucidaris tribuloides | reverse complement strand
AAAATAATCATACATTATTAATCAAATTTTAATTTTTCACGTACATTTTATTTCAATCTATTTTAATCTAAAGTTACACTCGCTATGATAGCGCCATATTACTCTTTTCATCAGCTGTGTATACTGTATATATAATTTCATCATTATGTATATTTCTGTTTTCATTTATTTCAATTTTAATTTTACATTTTCCGAGGTAACCATTGCCCGAATGCGTCAGTACGTCAGCAATTTGAACATGTGCAGGCAATGACCAACAATTTTTTCTAACCAGAACGCGTTAAAGGAAGACTGTAGCCGTCAACTAACAGGAATAAGTTAAAGACACTATATAACACTGTTGAAGACCCGTTTAAAAAATTGTCGAACTTTGCTATCTGTCATATCTGACTGTTTGAATAGACAAATAAACACCCTAGAACACAAAAGTTTGGACAGTTATGCTGTCACTAGTACAATATAAGCAGATACAAATTAGCACATTAATTTCATATCGGCCGATAGGAAATTCTGCAACACAGCAGTCTATGGAAAAAAAGCTGGAATGGTCTCTTAATGATTTTCACTTTTTTAAAGCACTTAATGATTGTTTTACACTGCAATTTTTTCAAGGCTTCATTTTTAGACCATATCAAAGACGCTAGTAGCATGGGGAATCATGTAGCTTAGAGTTTCTTTAACTCGAAACATTGTTATACAATGCCTTTAAGAAAAACATGACATTGTGAGTATTGTGAAAATTGTAGTACGTGGTGATTTAAATAAACACCTACATAAGAGGTACTGTATGACACTTACCCTGAGCAAGGCCCTATCAATCAGTAAATTTCTGTCAATTTTTCGTCTGCGTGAAATTTCTGCACAGAAAAAGATCGCCGACACAGCTACAGGGGGAGGAGCTTATTGATTGAAAAAGTGCATATATTAATACGGCATGCTTCAGTAACGTCACGTCAGCTCAAGGCCATCAGACGTGCGATCTGATTGGTTGGCAAGAACTGACAGTTACCCCAAAATCTTTCTCAACTTATTCATGTTAGCCGGCTACATCTTTCTTTAATTACCGAGTTTGGACAATGGAAATAAAATCATTATACGGATAGGCAGTGAAAGGAACTTTGCGATTATGATTTCAAATAGTTGGGGTAAAATGAAAAATAAAAACAGATGAGGTCACAGATTCGGGGCAAAATGTACTAAATCCATTTCGACAAAAAAATGAGTTATTTATTTAGCAATAGTATAACATTTGAAACTAAATTAAACAAGAATTACGAAATATCTCTGCAAGGGCGCAAGCTGGTTTGGGCATGGGGAGGTGCACATCTTGAAAAGGTGGAACTTAAGTGACTTGGGGAGGTGCACATCTTGGGGAGGTTGTACTAAAGTGGCATGAGGAGGTGCACATCTTGAAGAGGTGGACCTAAAGTGGCATGGGGAGGTGCAGATCTTGGAGAGGTGTAACTTTAGAGGCATGGGGAGGTCCACATCTTGGAGACGGGTGGTACTAAAGTGGCTTGGGGAGGTCCACATCTTGGGGAGGTGGAACTAAAGTGGCATGGGGAGGTGCAGATCTTGGAGAGGTGTAACTTTAGAGGCATGGGGAGGTCCACATCTTGGAGACGGGTGGTACTAAAGTGGCTTGGGGAGGTCCACATCTTGGGGAGGTGGAACTAAAGTGGCATGGGGAGGTGCACATCTTGGAGAGGTGGAACTTTAGAGGCATGCGGAGGTGCACATCTTGGAGAGGTGGTACTAAAGTGGCATGGGGAGGTGCACATCTTGGGAAGGTGCACATTTTGCGGAGGTGGCGTTAAACTTTAGAAAAAAAACAGGTGTTGCAAGCAGAAAAGGAGGTGCAAATTTCTTTTTCTCTTGCCAGGAGTGAAACTAATCTGCCTCAACTAGTAGAAGGGTGCAACCCCCCCCCCCCTCCCCATACCACGCCTTTGATCTGGTCTTACTTTATTTTTCTATATACAGTGCGTCTTAAAAAAATGGTCCAATCGGAAATTATTTTTTAATACATGAAAATCATATACAACCTAGTCAAGTTGGGTACTGTCATAAAGCTAAAAGAACATACTTTCCAGTGCAATTTATTTCATTTTATTTGGTTGTGTCAATCACGAGATATATTGACTTTTCTGCAATGACGCGAAATCGCGTTTGTCCCAGTATACTGTATGTGCCTTACATGTGCGTGCAGTTTCTGCATATTGTTTAACAAAGAAACGCCAATGAGAGTGTGAAAACTATTGTGTAATAGTTCAATTTAGCTTAACGAATAGATTTTTCAAGTTGTACATTTCTGATTTCCTATTATTTGAAGTACAAAGGAGGTACATAACTTTGACAAAAGGGCTAAAATAAATAAGATATGCAGATCATCATGATGTCAGTGTGAATGCATTCTGGACTGGTAAACAGAAGACATAAACATGTGCAATATCATTTCAATACCGAGTAAGGGTTATTTGTATTTGATTTTTTATTTACTAAATAATCAGCAATAAACATATTGAAGGAAAAGGGCATTTGTTATTTGTTTTAGTATTGATTTTTATAATTCAATTTGTATAAGTTCTGTAAGTAACAATATAATACCACCAATTCAGTTGTCATTATGACAAATACACAAAAGTTGGACAAACGTGATTTTGCCTCACGAAACGAAAGTAATCATAACTCTTGACTTATAACAGCAAATTGAATGTGACTTCTGGTATCAGAAAGAAAATTTATTCTGTTTTGATATGATACCAAGTACACATACCTTTTGAGAAAATTACTTACCTTAAATATTTTTTCTCCCGATTGGACCATTTTTGGAAACACACTGTAGTTGCGTGTTCAAATGCCGGTGTAGAAATGTACTTCATGTCTTTAAAGTTACAAAAGTTGACTCAGCCAATTTGCAATTAAGCTCTCTAGAATCCAAAGAGCTTGACGAAACAAATAAAACAGGCATTGCATCTAAAGTTTAGATGGAATAACTTTTATTTGTTCCATTTTCTCCTTCTCTTTTGCATTTTCCAGGAAGCTGTACTGGGCTAATAATGCCGGTCGAATCAGAATTGAGACAGCAAAGTTGAACGGTAAAAACCGATATACTTTTGCATCGCCATTGTCAGGAGCGCCCACCGCACTGGCCATCGATTTTCAAGGTAAGTATACTGCATGCTGAAACAATTTCTACACTCATGCTCATAATTATGGAATACTTAAAAAACATTTTAGAAGTTGCAATTTTTCCGTGAACGGTACGTCTGGGAATAACATTTATTCGCCCCAGGTGAAACGATTACAGTCTAAGTATTTCAGGAATTTTGAGCATTTTGTAGTGTCCGACTCGACACTAAAACCTGTGTTTATAAATGGCAGTGTTGTTGTTGATGATGATGAGTCACGTGGTTGCTACGCGCGTTATTAGACTTGTAACAGACACTATTCTGATGTTATTTTAGTCATAAATGACATTAGAACAAAATTTATCACTATTCTATGTTGTTGTTTTTTAAATTACTTTAATTTAATACTTTTTCATGATTTTTGGTGGATTTAAAAAAAATAATAATATACAGGGTGGCCCAGAAAGAATGCTACGAGTATAATCGCTTATTTCTTCATCATTATCGGCAAAATGTCATAATTTTCTATTTCATTGGTTAGAACATTCTTTTTCCAATAAAATGATACCAAGATCACTGAGTTTGAGTAAGGCGTGTTCATTCTAGGAACATTTTTTCGAGGCAATGCAATTTCTCATATTTGCCAATTTTTCAACAGCGGCGGTCATCAGAATACCGAGATATTTTGGCGTCTGGCTTGCCATACCGGACAAACCGCCATAACAAAAGAACTGGAATGCCCTCGCTTTCATAAGGAAGACGATGCGAGCTATGTCTCCATTGTCATCGCGGTTTGTCCGGTATGGCAAGCCAGACGCCACAAAAGAACTGGAATGCCCTTGCTTTCATAAGGAAGACGATGCGAGCTATGTCTCCATTGTCATCGCGGTTTGTCCGGTATGGCAAGCCAGACGCCACAATATCTCGGTGTTCCGATGACCGCCGCTGTTGAAAAATTGGCAAATTTGGGAAATTGCATTGCCTCCAAAAAATGGTCCTAGAATCAACACGCCTTACTCGAACTCAATGATCTTGGTATCATTTTATTGGAAAAAGAATGTTCTAACCAATGAAATAAAAATTAATGACATTTTGCCGATAATGATGACGAAATTAGCGATTATACTCGTAGCATTCTTTCTGGGCCACCCTGTATAGGCCTAATTGTTATTTCGCTCAAATGTATTTTAATTTTGACTTTAGTCATCATTAAATCAAAATTGCTTCACATACTGTTTTTTGTGAAAAAGCACTTAAGCTGAAAATTCTTGGACGATATTAAAGAAAAACTTAAGTATCAAACAATATATCCTAATTATGAGCAGGAGCGTGTAGTATTCAGAAGGCGCGCAACCATTGATCATCTCAACTGGTCTACGATTAAGCAGCTCCCCCGAGGAGAAGCCCCCCCCCCCGACAACTCCCTGAAAACTCCCCTGAGTAACGCCCCGCCCCCCCCACTGACAAAGCTTGCCGAAGACACCACTCCTCATGCGGACAACCCCTATGCAGGGGGCCCAGAAAGAATGCTACGCATATGATCGCCTAATTTCCTCACCATCATTCGAAAAGTCATTGATTTTTATTCGTGGTTAGGAAGAAACACTTCTTTTCCAAATTACAAAAATATCACGAGATCAATGAATTTGATAAGCTGCCGTTTATCTAGGGCCACATTTTAAAGGCATGGCAATTCGACAATTGCCCACATTTTTCTCAACCAGCGGCGGTCCATCGACCGTGCCGATATCTGTTCTGAGCGTCTTCAGCTGCCATATCTTCGGAAAACCGCGCGATGACAATGGAGACATAAGCTCACATCGGTCTCCCTTAGATGCAAAGCGAGGGCATTCCACCCTTGTGATCAAGTTGCGCTTTTCCGGTTAGGCAACCGGAGACGCCAGAATATCTCGCGTTTCAAATGACCAGCCAGCCTGTGTAAAAAATGCTAAATTGGGAACATTGCATTGCCCCGAAAAAGGGCCCTAAAGATCAACAATCCCTTACTCAAATCAATGATATTGGATCATTATTGAAAAATAATGTCTATGCGCCATAAGATAATAAAATAAAGATTAATGACATTTTGCCGATAACGTTGAAGAAATTAGCGATCATACTCGTAGCATTCTTTCTGGGCCACCCTGTATACTCTCGGAGGAATTTACCAATTTTTCCGGTTTAACAAATCTGAGTTGTCCTCCATAATTGTTAGGTGCACCCACCGTTCTTGCCGAGTTGTCCTCCATAATTGTTAGGTGCACCCATCGTTCTTGCCGAGTTGTCCTCCATAATTGTTAGGTGCACCCATTGTTCTTGCCGAGTTGTCCTCCATAATTGTTAGGTGCACCCATCGTTCTTGCCGAGTTGTCCTCCATAATTGTTAGGTGCACCCACCATTCTTGCCGAGTTGTCCTCCATAATTGTTAGGTGCACCCACCGTTCTTGCCGAGTTGTCCTCCATAATTGTTAGGTGCACCCACCGTTCTTGCCGAGTTGTCCTCCATAATTGTTAGGTGCACCCACCGTTCGTGCCGAGTTGTCCTCCATAATTGTTAGGTGCACTCGCCGTTCTTGCCGAGTTGTCCTCCATAATAATTGTTAGGTGCACCCTCCGTTCTTGCCGAGTTGTCCACCATAATTGTTAGGTGCACCCACCGTTCTTGCCGAGATGTCCTCCATAATTTCACCCACCGTTCTGTCGAGTTGTCCTCCATAATTGTTAGGTGCACACACCATTCTTGCCGAGTTGTCCTCCATAATTGTTAGGTGCACCCACCGTTCTTGCCGAGTTATCCTCCATAATTGTTAGGTGCACCCACCGTTCTTGTCGAGTTATCCTCTATAATTGTTAGGTGCACCCATCGTTCTTGCCATCGATTTGAAAGGTGATTCGTCCATGCTGAAACAATACCCAGTATTCTAATAACGCCCCTTCTTGGTTCTAGGTCGGGGTTGTAGGACTACCCCGCCCCTCGACAACTCACACAAAGACAACTCCCCTGGAGGATGGCTTCCTTGATGACTACTCATTTGGTTTTTTACTGAAAATGTTGTATACCTCCGCTGGGGGAGTTGTCTTCAGGGAAATTATCATTCGGGGAGTTTCCCTAAGGGGAAGTGGTCCTCAGGGGGAGTTGTCCTCAGGGGGAGTTGTCCTACGGGGTAGCGGTCCTCAGGGGGAGTTGTCCTCGGAAATAGTTGCCTTAAGGGGGAGTTGTACTAAGGGGAGTGGTCCTCAGGGAGAGTTGTCTTCGGAAATAATTGTTCTAAGGGGGAGTTGTCCTAAGGGGTAGTGGTTCTCAGGGGAGTTGTCCTAAGGAATAGTGGTCCTCCGGGGGAGTTGTCCTCCGGGAGTTGTCCTCGGGAATAGTTGTCCTAAGGGGGAGTTGTCCTAAGGGGTAGTGGTTCTCAGGGGGAGTTGTCCTCGGGAATAGTTAATTGAGCACCTAGTGTTATATCCTAGTGGTCAGGAGATATCCTCTGAAGGAGCCGTTCTTCGTGGAGGTTGTCTTCGGGGGAGTTGTCTGCCGAGTGTCCTTCAAGGAAGTTACACATGTGAGTCGTCCGGGGGAAGTTGTCCTCCTGTCGAGTAGTCCTAGAATGTAATAAACTGTTTTCTCTCAAATGCCGCGAACTGTCGCTGCGGAATATATATAGTACTGCGCCACATACAGTATAGTCTCAGTTCCAGACTCCCTCGCGTCTGAGACATGAAACGAATTACCTCGGCATGACCGTGTACAACTCGGTCATCTACTGGATGAGTGGGACTTGTGGCATACGATTTACGAAATGCGACCTATGAATTATCGGTCTCTAACGGTGTGGCTAACACTGATGATGATGGGTGTGACTGAATTATTAATGATTCTGATGTGTCGTGTCTAATCATAGTGGTTTAAAGATTGATTCCAGAATTTCTAGTCCATCACTTCCTTTCATTATCAATAGGTATGTCCTAAGGGGGGTTGTCCTAAGGGGTAGTGGTCCTCGGGGGGAGTTGTCCTCGGGAATAGTTGTCCTAAGGGGGAGTTGTCCTAAGGGATAGTAGTCCTCGGGGGAGTTGTCCTCCGGGAGTTGTCCTCGGGAATAGTTGCCTTAAGGGGGAGTTGTCATAAGGGGTAGTGGTCCTCAGGGGGAGTTGTCCTCCCTGAAGATGTCCCCAGCAGATTTATCCTAGGGAAGATAGCACCTGGGGGTCTTACCCGGGAGAAGTTGTCCTCGGGGAAATTGTCCTCCGCGGGAGTTGTCCTCGGGGAAATTTTCCTTGGGGCAAGTGTCCTATATGCCGGGGTAGTGGTCCTCCAGGAGATATCCTCTGAAGGAGCCGTTCTTCGTGGAGGTTGTCTTCGGGGGAGTTGTCTGCCGAGTGTCCTTCAAGGAAGTTACACATGGGAGTCGTCCGGGGGAAGTTGTCCTCCTGTCGAGTAGTCCTAGAATGTAATAAACTGTTTTCTCTCAAATGCCGCGAACTGTCGCTGCGGAATATATATAGTACTGCGCCACATACAGTATAGTCTCAGTTCCAGACTCCCTCGCGTCCTTGCCTACTTTTACTTTCACGTCTTGCGCATCTTTTGAGACAATTTTCGCAAAAAAAAATCTGACAGACCGTTACGACGTTTCGCGACTTTTTTATACATGCACGTCAACCCAAAAATTGCTCAAACACGTGATTTCGTGTACAAAATCAATGCAAATTTTCGCCGCGATCGTGCGATCTGCGGCCGAGATCTGAAGGTTGGGTGGAGGGGGTGCGGGGCGAACTGACTTTATCAAAATAGGATACGTTAATATACGGTAAACGTCTAAAGACCAGACTCTGCGCCACACGGCCTCATTATTTTGCGACTGATTAATAATAAAAATATTGTTTTGTTTTACATGACAGATTGCCGTTTGTACTGGTACAGCATGGACGCTAAGTCAACCGAGTACATTGGTCTTGACGGTAGAGGGCGTGGCCTTCTGATTAGACATGAAACGAATTACCTCGGCATGACCGTGTACAACTCGGTCATCTACTGGATGAGTGTTTTTGGACTTGTGGCATATGATTTACGAAATGCGACCTTCATCCCCATTCCTAATCAGAAGAAGTTATCGGTCTCTAACGGTGTGTTTGACTCGGTTATCTTGAATGTGCACGTCGCTAACACTGATGATGATGGGAAATGTGACTGAATTATTATTTATGATTCTGATGTGTCGCGTCTAATCATAGTGGTTTAAAGATTGATTCCAGAATTTCTAGTCCATCACTTCCTTTCATTATCAATACCAAACGGTAGTTTAGTACTTACAAATGGTGTGTTGAAATACTTCACGAATTTCTTGTTTTATGAGAAAAACTAATAGGGATGTGCTACCAGAATATTGTTCTTTCCGCGAGTTGAAATTTTGCTCAAATTGCGGATCACGGTTCGCATGACCAGCGGAACACACTGATTGGTTAAACGGCTAAACTCCGCGCGACCTTCGGCTAACGGTTGAACGGACAATTTTGAAACTAACAGAACGGCCAGTGCACGTTAACGTCACTGTGTAAATTTTGAAGTTTAAATGTCCAGATTTTCACCAAAACTACGTATTCTACCCAAAGGTTCTGTGACAGGTGTTTATTTATACTAATCTTCACATTGTGAACGATTTTAGCTGATTTCATACATCTTGCCGTTTTCTAGATTCTGCAAATCCCGTACTCTGTCTTTAAGATCGCAGTTTCCCATATCCCCGGTTCGAATCAGGATTGCCAGGTTTTCCTGATTTCCAACCCGCCAAAATCGCTGAAAAATCGCCAAATTTTGCATTTAGTGCATTTTATGGGTAGCATGCCCTAGATGGTGATTAGAAAATAACGTTGTAATCAATTTACAACACTTTTGATACCTCTGCCGCGGCAAAAAAAAATTGGTTGCCGCGATTCATGTGCAGCCAGATTTTGCATGCACGTGAACATTGTGCACCGCCACCTTTGGACTCTGTACCGCAACTTGAAGGAGTTTTTGCCGCTAATTGGCCTGGTAATTGGCCTATTTTTTACTGAAATAATTGTTTTCTTCAGGTATGCCTGAAAACCGCCCAAAATACCGCCAAA
This sequence comes from Eucidaris tribuloides, assembly GCA_001188425.1. Lineage (NCBI taxonomy): Eukaryota > Metazoa > Echinodermata > Echinoidea > Cidaroida > Cidaridae > Eucidaris > Eucidaris tribuloides. The sequence continues at coordinate 6,900 of JZLH01S0388150.1, read as the reverse complement.
AAGCAGTTTGGCGGGCACTTCAAATTGCCCGCCAAACGTAGTGAAAACCCGCCAAATTTGGTGTTTTTGGCGGGTAAACCGCCAAATTGGCACCGGCCTGGTTCGAATTCTGCGGTGGCGTTTGTGTCCTTGGGTATGGTCAATGCAAATTCAAGATATGCGCCTCTTTCGGGCAGCTTAGCTAGGAATACTCTCTTGCAGGAAGTGGGGATGAGGTACATTAATGTGCAGTTTATCAGGGGCGTCGATCCATGTTTGGGATGGGGGGGGCAAAGGTGAAAAAATGTCCAAAATTTTCGGCGCGTTCCGCGCGCCAAATTGTAATACAGAAATTTTACATTTTTGTAAGTTTAAGAGTGGTTTTTATGCCATGTTTAGGCCTAATGGTTTTATAGTGCTTTCCAATGCTTTTTCAAACATATATTTGCACTGCGTATTATGATTTTTTCAAGTTGTCAAAATTATTGGGGGGGGGGTCAAATCGATTTTTTTCCCCCCCCCCCCCCCCCAATATTTTTATTGGGGGGCGATCGCAACCCTCCCTCCCTAAGAAACGACGCCTCTGCAGTTTATAACTGCATCACACTTATCAGGGTAAAGGAAAATCATCCATCGCATATGTTATTTGCATGATGCGTTGTATATAGACACGACATGGGGGGGGGACTATTATGATTGGTACGTGCCTCAGGTCTGAACTCCATTTTCAGCCCTTTTTTGGACAATCCCTTGTTCCATGTTCTCCACGATTTTATCTATTGATCAGAATCCCCCCCTTAAGTTTGCTTGTCGGCTGCTCCCATGACCCCCTCCCTTGTTTTTACTTGTCGGCCTTTCCAGAGACCCACCCCCATATCTTTGTTTTTATTTTGCTAAATGGTTGTTCCAAAGACCCCCCCCCCCGGTATCTTTTTTGGAGGGGTTGGGGCTGAACGGCCGTTCCGAAAACCCATTTCCCCGGGGGCGGTAGAATGCACTAGTACCGTTTTTACTGTATTAAGTCAGAGTCATCTGGTTGATAAATACGATGATGGAATTTTCTTGCACCCACAATAAAAAAAAATCACACTTTATTTTTCAGAGTTTACTCAGAGCTGCATGTTTCTTCAGACTGATATGAACCACCGTTGGTGGCGTAATGCCAGGCCGAGTGATAAAAAAAAATGTGTCAAAATGTTGTTATATAATTTTGGAGCGTAATTATGTTAACTTTTCCAAAGTGAAAGATAAAATTTCTATTATTTTGCATATATGGAATCAGAATAAAGACTACTAAAAACCACAACAACAAAAATATGTGTTGCTATGTATGCAGTTAGTAATTTCGGTTGAAAATGTGTACAAAAAAAAATGTTTTTTGTTGTTTTTAATTTGTATAGACATTCCCAGTAATCACGTAATGTTGTCAACATATTTAAAGAGAATGTTCAATTTGTACATAAGTTTGCAATTCATGGAATCAGAAGGGGATTGATGAGTATAACAAAAACAAACAAACAAAATACATTTTAGTTTGCATCTCGGTCAGTTAGGAGAATTCGCTCTCGTCGTCCATTTGTAACTTGTGCATATCACCCTCCCATCCGTGATAGAAAATATTTACAAAATATACTCCATTTGTTTTGAATATGGTCAGGACACTAAGAAATGTTGTATACTGAAAGATGGTTGAGTCCGCTTTTATTGTTATTATACTCGTTCAATTCTTTTTTCGTTTTTTTTTTGTAACAGTATAATAGACACACTTCTACCATGACTGTATGGAAGGTGTAAATGGTTCGCTGGACCTGTCGGGTGGGTATTGTATTGGATAGGAGGATTAAGAGGGATTAGTAAATCCCTACACTGTGTAAATGCTGAAAC
>JZLH01S0388139.1:13037-26305 GCA_001188425.1 Eucidaris tribuloides | reverse complement strand
TCATTGTAACAAACTGCTTGGGACAAGGAAAATTACTTTGTTATATCAAAACTTCGTTATAACAGTGTTGCAGAAATACAGTGCACTCTTATTATACATGTAAAGAAGTCCTTGGGACCCATAAAATTATTTCTTTATATTATGACATTTCTTTATACATGTATCAGCCTTCAAGTTGAATAACAATAGAATACATAGGAAATCCAAGATATAGGACCAGAGATTTTGCTTCTATATAGTGCAATTTTGTTAAACATGTTATCGGTATTCTTTATAACGAGAGTGCACTGTAGTAAAATACAATAAGAAATTTCAACTTTTATACTGAAAAAATGTGTTTGTTATACCTGTAACAAGATTTTGTTATATAGGCAACTCCCGTTATAACAAAGTCCTCAGGACCGGCAGTTTTCTTTCGTTGTGTCGAAATTTTGTTATAACCAAACAGTGAAACCATATAAAGATAGATAGTAATTTTGAGACCTGAATTTCTACTTCGTTGTACATGTAACAGGAATTTCGTTATAACAGTGTTTGTTATAACGGGAGTCAGGGGCGTAGGCTGGTTTGGGCACGGGGAGGTGCACATTTTGGTGAGGCGGAACTAAATTGACATGGGGAGGTGCATATCTTAGGGAGGTGGAATGAAATTGACATGGGGAGATGCATATCTTAGGGAGGTGGAACTAAAGTTGAGTAAATCAGGCGTTGAAAGCAGAAAAAGTGGTGCAAATTTCATTTTTCTTGCCAGGGCGGAACTCCTATGGCTCTGCGGGGAGGTGCACGTGCACCCAGTGCACCCCCCCAGCCTACGCCCTTGGGAGTGCATTGTATCAGTGTTTTTTTTATAACAAGAATCCTCGGTCCACTGTATGCACATGCAAGCATGCATGACACATACACACACACGCACACGCACAGTGTCGCACACACACACACGGACATAACACACAAATCCCTTTTGTGAGATAAATTATGCAATTATTTTGTTTTATTTGGTTCCATTATTATCAAATGTTATTGAACAGATATTTATGTTTGTGACCCTTGTACACATGTACTGTTAAAAATAATTTACATGTACAACACACAAAATAAAGCAAGGACACTTTGTATCGAATATCATCAATGAACATATCAATGTTAACAACATCTATTTGTGCTAAACCATTTGAATATTTACATTCTTATTAAAATGTGAAATTGGGATAAATGCAGATAAACCAACCAACATAATATAAATGTGTGTTTCAATTTGCTTCTAAAAAAATGTGTTGTTTGTTTATTTTTGCATTGCCTGCTGGATGATGATCAGGTGTAACGAAAGTGCTGTATTTGAAGCTCCTTGGTGTAACTGACCACACTACATCACACGTGTACATGTACAGTACATGTGTAACAGTGCACTCTCGTTATAAAGAACACTGATATAACAAAATTTCATTATAAAGAAGTAAAATCTCTGGTCCCACATCTTGGATTTCCTTTGTATTTTATTGCTTTTTGCCAATCCCTGATATTAAAGAAATTTTCATTATAAGAACAAATTTCATGGGTCCCAAGGACTTGTTTATAACCAGAGTGAGTAAGCTGTGGAAAATTGTATTTTTGTCACAACTCACAACCTGAATTGTATTACAGTGGACTCGTTATAAAGAACAATGATAAATGTACAGATGACTCCGCATAACTCAATGCCCCACAAGTCGATTTATCACCTATGTGGAATATTTTTGACAGTCCCAATTTGCTCTGTGCTTTTACAATGAGAAGTTTTTCTTTGTAAGTCGATTTTTTAAATCGAATTTCGCCTATCTCGAACATATTTTCAGGTCCCAAAAGGAACAAACATATGTTAAATCATTTGCCTAGGTCGAAGTGGCCATAACTGTCATTCTTGATGGTCTTAATGAGTTGACCTTTTGATTTCTGCCTGGCAGCATGACTGTAAAGATGTCACTCATAAATTTCCCATTCACTCTGTGCCTTTCTCATTTTTCCTATACATTGGTACAGTTTTGACAGCCTCCAATTCCCTACACGTTTCCTTTATCTCCAACATAAAATTGTATACAAAATTGTAACTCGAATATCGTCTAAGTCGAAGTGATTTGTGTGGTCCCCAGTGATTCGACTTATGCGGAGTTTACTGTACATCAATAACAAAATCTTGTTATACTGTAATCATTACTAAGATTGAGCAAGACTTTAGTTTGTTGTGAAACTACATGCACTTGCCTGCTGAAATATCCATATTTAAAGGATTGTTGGCAATAAATCTGAAGCTGAACAGTGAACAATGTTAATTCCAATCTCCTGATCAATTAGTTTACTTTACCAAAGCTGCTTAGTGCTTGTTTCTGTAAAACTTGGGCAATTTGAAATTCCTTTCCCTAGATTTTGTTGTTACTTTGAAGTTATGGGGGTAGGCGGTAGCTACCCTTAGGTCGTGATCACATTACACATACATGGGTTTGTACCTAGGTAGTGAAGTGGTGTTGATCCACATTGTGTTCGCGTTCACACTACTGCAATAATCCACATCGAAAGTGAGTTATGACGTAAGTGGCGCGAATCCACTTACCCGGATGTTAGAATGACCCAGAAGGGAAGCGCCGTTACCACGGAAACAAATTGAAAGTCGGCATATCCAAGATGGACGACACTGTATTTGCTGCTGTGTCGTATTTGCACACTGCATTTCGCCGTACAAATTGCATTCGCCGATCTCGTGCAAAATTTAGATTGCGACAAATGTATGCAATATATGATTCTTTCATTGCCATCTATCAAAGGTAAATGCTACTCCGCATGATTGTTACAGCGGGACTGATTTTTGCGGCAACGATACCATCCGAGAGGAGTGAATGGAGCAAAGCCCGTCCTGGTGCGTTAGGTCACTTCCGGTATATGTGGAGTCGATCCAGATCGACTCCACATATTGCGTTCACATTAGGAAATTTAACTCGCCTCCTAGGGTGGAAACTACCTCAATCAGGTAGTTTCGATCCACATCGTGGATGTGGAGTCGATGTAGGGTCGAAACCACTTGTTTTGTGTTCACATCAGTGGGGGAAGTGGTTTGGACCTAGGGTCGAATCCATGTCCCTACATTAAATGTGCCTAGTGTGATCACGACCTTAGAATTGAGCAGGTCAGAATTGTGCCACAGGCACAGTACATGTATGCGTAAATAATGATCCCCTGTGTACAATCACAAATCATTTGTTTTAAATAATACAGACCTTGTGATTAAAATGAAATATTAAATGCTTACTTTGATTTGTTCTTGAATAAACAATCTTTGGCAAGCCTTTTGAAAGCTATTTTAAGTTGAGTGCCACATTGTTTGTTGTGTTTACCCTGGTTAGCCTGTATAGTGCACCATCCATGGATTTTTCAGTTTGAACATTCAATTCCTCCTGGTTAAATAATTTATGCAACTGCTGATTACAAACACATGAAAAACTAGTCTGAATCTTCATTTCACTTCATGGTAAAATTAGAACTACGTGAATCAAAATTCTCCCAGACTGCCCTGTAAATACACTATACATGACAAAAGAGCAAAACAAAAACCAGCCACAGTACTCTTTTGCCAAGCAACTACACTTCTGAACAAATATGTAATCTCAATATTGTAAAACTAGAAAACACATAATCAAACATTCTCTCATATCCACTGACAACACCACAATCATAAATATACATACATGTATGTACACACATATATATCTTTAAATATGATTTTACAAAATGAATAATTTATGTAAAGCAAAAATGTAAAGTTTTATATGCAACACTGACAAATGCTACAGTTTGATCATATATATTAGCTGACCAAGAGACCATTTTTCTCATGACTTCAAATTTGCACTGTTGCCAGACTGGTCAGTTTTAGTCTTTGAGATTGTTAATAACTTTGAACTGACACCTAATACTGTAATGCACAAAATGTTAAAAGTGCTTTCAAGGAAGAAATACAATAGCCTGCACTGCACAACATGCATGACCACATCATAAATTTGAAAACAGAAAAATGGTCTCTTGCCTGTAGCAGCCCAGCAATTACAAAATTGAATACCCTATGTGTTATTCTCATGTCAAAAATTTTTAATTGACAGTGCTCAGAATTCAAAATTTGTCAAAACTGGATAAAAAAAAATTACATTTGTGGAAGCAAGGTATAAATCATAAATTTATAAAACCGTCTTGCAAATTTTGCAATTCAGCATGTGACCATTTTATAAAACAAATAACTGTCCAACAGTTTTTGCACATTAGAAGGAATTCCTTAAAACAGTCTAAAATAATTTGGCCAGACTATTCCAAGGAAACCTCTTGCGGATTACGAGCAATTTTTCACTAATGGACAATATTTGTGTACATGTATTACACATACACTCACACAGTGAACACAGGATGTGGAATGTACACTTACACAATTTACAAAATTTAACTGCATGTAGTTATTTTACACAACGAGTTGTCATAGTCTGTAGGATGCAAGCACAAACACATAAAATTGTGTTGTAGACTACTCCTTCCAAATACCCTGTACTGTAGCAGCTCCTGGACACAAGTCTCGAATATCCAAGCTAGAATTGACTTGGGTCACAATGGAATTTTGTCAGATGGTCAAAAAAGGTCTGGGCTGCAGACTAAACTGTATTAGCAGGTGGATATATTTCATACAATTCCTAATGAGTTTGTGAAATTTCAAAATCTGGATTATTCTCATTTCATGACATTTTTCCCTTTAAACATTCTACACAGGGGTTTTGATCCCACCTCCCTACATAGTGAAAATTGACCATATACAATATGACACTACAATATAAATCCCACTGACTCCCCAAGTGTAAAAGACAGTATGATTTAAATCTGAAAAGCCATACACCTGTGAAATACACCGCAAATTGTTCCAAATCTGAACGGCATAGCCATTAGCCAAACATGTGAAATACACTGTTCTTCGTGCAGTGTGCAGTGTAAACCTTACAGAGCATACATCCTCCACAATTTAAAACCTTGAAGAAGTACAAAACTGAACCTGTGTGAGAAGGGTGTGAAGATAATTTAGCATATAAGTCAGTGCAGCCAACAAACGAAGACAAAGTAGCTGGAACACTAGAAATTTTACACGTAGAACACAAGACACCTTTCTCACTTTGGTAACAGTACATTAATCCACAATATGATAAAAAAGTAGATGACAAAAAGTTTGTTGCCTCCATAAGTCTCCCTAAGTCCATTCCATGTACTTCTAGAAAATTCTATAATTCTGTTTTCGGTTTCTTGTTTGCATATTTCGGTTTGAGTTCTTCTATGCGTTTTACGAAGTCGCTTTTTTCTATGCAAGATTTGCAGTCTTCTTCCCAGTCATTCAGAATCTTTTTCAATTCCTTGACTCTGAGCTTCTTCAGGTCCACTCCTTCCAGATCTATTTGCTTCTCTGTAATAAGCAAGAACAAGCAAAGTAAGAATACAATTGCAATTTTATTTCTTGAATGCACACACAACAGAATTCATGAACACAGTATTTCTTTTTCAACTTCAGCCATCTAATCTACTCAAAGCTTACTATTTGTATAATTTAATAGAGAACGAGGATTTGTTTGATACTGAATATCCACAAGGGACAATGTTAAATAATTCGAGGTCCATGTGGTGTGACATTTTTCGTCATATTTCCCCAAATAAGATAAATAGAATTTGGGGGGTAAACTATCAATTTCTAATTTCTTCTGTAACTTATAATTTTGTAAATGTTACACATTTAATTGTTTTTAATGTTTATTATTTATTTTATTGTTTTTAAAATGCATAAAAGCTGTATTTCAGAATTAGATTCTGGTACATTTTAAGATGTACCATGTCAATGGTTGAGAGGTGAAAAGTCAGAATGGCTGGGTTTTAAGGCAAATTTAAGGCAAAATATGTGTTTTCCATTTGCTAAATCGCACAACTGTGAATTATTGTGCAACTTTGATCTGACATGCTGCGACTAAATTCCATGCAATCTTGAAGTCCCAATTTTAAATTCAACTTCAAAGGAAGTAGTTATGAAAAAGCTGGCTGCAAACTTTACAGGGATGTGTTTGTCAAATTGATCCCCCAATCTGAATAGGGCAGTTATTAGGGCCTTATAATAATGATATCATGTTACATTTTATCTTACTGCTTAGCTGAATTATACTTACCATACTGAAGTTCACATATTTGACCATCTTTCTGCTTTAGTTTGGCACATACTCTTTCTGGAGGCAAAGGAACCACAAGTGGTTTGATGACCTCATTCAACATCCCTGTAGCTGCATCTGCCGTTCCACCAATGTAATAGCACTGAAAATAAGTTTGTATGAATTACATTAAAGGTGCTACCAAGAATTTATAATAAAAAAGTTTGATGGACAAACATACACAAAAACATATACAGACAGACACACACAGACACACACAAACACAAACACACACACACAAACAATATTTGTTCCTTTACATATTCCAATGGCCAAATTTGGTTGTATAAAAATTCACCCCTATTTTATTTCAATCTATACATTTCACTAATTCATTTTAATTGACAACCTTTCACAGGAACAAAAAATATTGAGCATCTTTTCAAACAAAGGAAGAAGAAACCCTACAATAGTACAATCAACACATTGTTTGTTACATCAAGGAACAATACGTGAATAACCAATGGCTAATAATCCCCACATGCATGTAGACCAGGAAGATTACTTTGTTGTAAATATCAATGTTGCAAAGACAATGAAATACAAAAACAAAACAAACATCTCATCAGAAAAATGTGTTTGTTAGAACAATCTTGTTTTAATTAAGTGTTCTTTATAACAAGAGTCTGATCAAATTGGAAATTATGAAAGTTAAAGTATCATGGCAGGTAAATCCATTGTATAAGATGTTTATTTGATCCAGTGTAATTTTCAATGATCGGTCTTACACATACACGGACATAAAATCATTTTTTTCTGTATTCATAATTAATTGCCTTGAAAAACATACTGGTACAGTTTTTGCAATACTTACAAATCTATTGTCCTTTCCTTTTGCCTTCTTGCAATAGTTTTTTAACTTTTTTTCTATCGTGGTAGTGTCTTTCCTTTCTTCACTTGACAAGCTGTCGCTGATTTGTTTGACAACATTTATACACACTGTGGAGAAAAAATAGTTACAGAATTATTTACATGATACTGAATATTGGCATTTTAAGCTCATGTAGTTATCGTCAATTAGATTTTACATCAGCGTTTCATAAAGTATGGTATTATGCCAGATATGATAAAACAATGTTCTAACTCGCCACAAACATAGGGCCTATTGTAATTTTTTTATTTCTTCAGCGAGCATACAGGCAGGCGACTCACGTTATAACGAAGTCCTTGGGACCGACAGTTTTCTTTCGTTGTATTGAAATTTCTTTATAACCAAACAGTAAATGTATATAAAGATATATAGATAATAATTTTGGGTCCTGAATTTCTACTTCGTTGTAACAGAAATTTCGTAATAACCATGTTCGTTATTTATACGGGACTGCACTGTATTTTGAATAAATTTACATAAATTAGCATAATCAATGACCTTCCAAATTCCATGTTAAAGTTTGGTTTGGAAACCCCTACCTAGACCTATCAGATAAAACAAAATCAAAATCTGCCCAGAAATAAAGAAATAATGGCATTCATAGTGATTTTGCATAAATTAGCACAAATAATGATCTTCCAAAGTCTGTGCTGAAGTTTGGAAGCCCGAGACCTATCAGATAAAACAAACCTAATCAAAATCTGCCTAGAAATATAAACAAATTTGGCCAGATTAGAGATATTGAATAAATTTTCAAAAATTTACATAATAATAATTTCAGATGTATTATTTTGGAAGCCCCTACTATTTACCAAGACCAGTCAGATAAAACAACCAGAATCAAGATCTGCCTAGAAATACCATAAAATAGTATTGAATAAATTTGAATGAATTAGCATGTAATTAACTTCTAATTTCTGTGTTGAAGTTTGGAAGCCCATTTAAAAACCTAGTATCAGATAGAAAATCAAAATCTGCCCAGAAATAAATGGTAGCATTTTTAGTGATTATGAATAAATTAGCATAAATTAACAAACTTCCAAATTCTCTGTTGAAGTTTCTCTAGAGTATCAGCTGATACAGAAAGGATCTGAACAGAACATCATCATCCATAACAGTTACACATGATACAGCTACATGTAGGTCCTACGTAGGAGTAATACACCTATCAATTGTAAGACGCACCCCTCGACCCCCGGGAATGGTGCGTCACCACTAGCGTAGCCAAAGGGGGGGCAGGGGGGGCAGTTGCCCCCCCAATAATGCTTTTTCGGAATTTTATCGGTACACGAAGGACTCCGTCGGTACGAAATTCTCGGTATAGAACTGAGCAAACAATATTGCAGAGATTAATATTTCAAATTGCTAAATCTTTTTTTCAAGCGTCGCTCGCTCGCATCGCCTCGCATAGTTGCATTTTTCATGTTCAGGTGTATTTCTGGAAACAAGGCAAAACCAGCTTGGTATGCGATCGTATACTGATGCACATTTGAACCGTTGCGGCTGTTATAGTACAGTGAACTTGAGTCAATTCGTATAACACAGAAACGTTCAAAGTCAACCGCCCGACATCATGTTGTACGTCAATGTTACAGGCCTAACTAACATTGACAATCTGCTTGAATTCAATTTCAGCACGTGTATTTATGACACATCTTGGGGAAAAGATAGAACGTATTGATTACCGGAGCCACTAGCTCCACCATGGTGAAACATGGATCGAATATTTTGCCTTCGGCCCGTTCCTCGTCACAGCCAATCAAAAGCAGTACGAATTCCCTTTATTTGGCTACCAGTTACCATTCTCATAGACTGTCGACATGTTCTTCCATGCATGTTGTAATAAAAATTTGTTTGCATGATTATAATATTGTGTGTTCTTATTATAATTACAGTCTCCTGAGTGTGATATAAAATATGCAGATCATCAGAAGGTTGTTTACATTGTTAGAAATATAACTTTTCAACTTTCTTTGACTTCGTCAACCGTAATGATGTTGAAACGGCATCGTCCTTCGCTTCACTACACTCGCGAGATACTTACCGTATTAGTGAGAGCATATTCGTCTAAGAACGTTTTTAATAACGTTTTTAAAACGTTTCCTGTCGGACGAACGCATGGACATTTAATAGAAGCAGAGTAACGTTTTCTGCGAGTTTCGCGTTGTGTGGGATTACTTCTCTATGTTGTATCCAGATAGCGCATACAAGGTGGTGGTTAGGGGTTACCCCCCCCTCTGGGTGGCAATGTGCAAGTAATTTGTATGGTCTATTTAGTTTTGTTAGTAGATGTCAGGAAAGCCAAAGTTATTACCAATTTGTTAAAAAACAAGTGAAATCAAATTTTTCATTACAGACTTCATTTTTGGCGCGCTTTGCGCGCAACATTAGCTTTTAAGTTTTCGGGCGCTTCGGTGTAAACTTAGCGATTTTTAATTTTCACTGGCGTTTGCAGCAAAATACACAAGTTCTCTCTTAAAAATTTTCGGCAGTGGCTTCGGTGTGCAATCATACTTATTCTACATTTCTATTGCGTTCGGGCGCAACATGGCATTTTTAAATATTTCTCCCATACATTCCGTTTCAAAAAACCGTTACCAAAGCTAAGATCACCCCTGTGTATTAATTATTCTATTTAATATTCTCGTCCTATGACAGGCCATATTTTTTACAATGACTGTGCTAACGCTATACAAATGACGCACCCATTCAAGCCCATGCGTTTGAGACCCAATCATGGCTTCCGTGCGGTAACGAGTACCTGCGTCAATATTTGTTGGGTAAATGACCGCCCATGAGCGCATATTGATTATGGTTCTAATTCAGGTCTACTGGTCTTGAGTGTATGAACAGATAATGTTCTGTGCACTTTGAATGAAAATTTTTTAGTTCTTGAGCAGACAAATTGACTTGCAGTGACAGAGAAGTCTTTAGTTCCTTTCACATTATCCTGGTTTCACGACTGTCGCCTCTGAGCAAGAAGCTGTTGAAGTGTGATTAAAGAAGACACTAGCACGTACAAGTACATCAAGTTGAACCAACACTCTTTCTTTTGTCTGTAACCTAAATTATGGTCGAACTATGAGGCATTGACAAAATGCCTCCTAATCACAGGCTTGAGATGAGATAGATTATATGTAGATTCTACGGCGGGCGCGCGCAAATATGTGATGGATCGTGAGATGTGTGTCTTGTCATACAGCTTGTTATCAGCGTGGACAATTTTTCGTGTACCATTGGTCGCAAATGTGTATGGGTAAAGTATAGTGACGTTGCAGTGGCATTTGACCCTTGTTTCATAAAGAGTATTTTCGCGTCAACACAGTGCAGCTTCCTAGGTGTATATTTCGGAAGTGCAACTGACTGTGTCGCATTCGAAGGTCAGTGTAAACTGTATGTTTCCCAATTGTGTGATTGATTTATGATGTTCCGGGTTCATGACTCTCTGATATACTAATTATACGATCGGGAAACGTCGATGCAATGGATATGATGAACACGTGCTGAATTTCATAGTCCGCGCGTAAGTATTCATGTAAGTTTCGCATGGCAGCCAGTAAGTTTGGTGCGATGACCTTACTGAAGTTAGATTATGTGGTCCTGTAGCACGCCACTTACAGAGCAACATATGGAAAAGAGACAAAGTTATGCATGAGTAATTGAGATGAGTTCTTGTCCGCAAAATTGGCAAATTTTGTTCAGGACACGAGGCAGGAAATTTAGAAATTAAAAAAATGAAATGTTTAATGCGTTATGATCCTTGCAATTATTTTCAATTTATAGATTAGATCTATGAATAACGACGTCATTGGGATAAACTATCCTTTTGCAGCAATAATTTCCGTATACATTTTGTTCAGGAAAGGTGCATTTCAGAGACTTCTTGTGCGCGACGACTGCTATGAAACCCAATCGATTATCTTTGCTGCCACATAAGATTAGCTTTTGTCACCATGTTGCTGGCGTGATGACAGGGTGGAAAATTGAGAATTGCTGTCAGGTCAACACCTCGAAGACAACAAGTCCAAAGATCAGCAATGCCAGATGATTTTCACTTCTTGAGAAAAAGTATATAGTGTGACCCCTTATTTTGAAGTTCTAGTAAATAGCCTATCTACGCAATTAGGACACCGGTTTTTTGATGATTGTGTAATTTGTAAAGTGTAACAATGCAAATTAGCGAATATTTAATTAAGAAAATATTCTTTTTTTTCCTGCTGCCGTGCACACACAGCCACACAGATACAGACAGGTAGCTAACATTAGGGTGGTCGTGAACACCACAGAAAACATGGTTAAAACTTTGTTACAATTAACACAATTGATATCACTGGACTGTAGTACAATGATAGGAAGAATAATAAATTTTGAAGTGATTTGGACATTCCAAAGCGAAATTATAAAGCTGTTTTTGACATATCTTTTCTGCCCTATCGCGGATGGTTTCAACACGCACAGTACATCGTAAATTTCCAGACGATGTATTTCCAAAGGTATACCACAATGCAATTCAAATCTGGCACGTCACTTGTGGCCGTCGCTGAACTGTAAACACGCATGCGCATGCCATCTTTCGTAGTGTGCGTTGCAGACCAATGATGAAATCAATTTGCAACAAGTGATAGTTTCAATTGTACATCAAATGAATGAATAAATTAATATATTGAAGGCCTAACTTAGATTCTACTTATCCTTGACAACTCTAAACATTCTTTTAAGACGTATTCAAAGTATTTTCATCAATAAAAACATCTAACACTGGGCCATGTGTTTTGAATTGGGCCAGTTTTGTGTGACATGTTAGCGTAACATGAAAATTGTGTCAGTTTTCATTTGAGACTCTGTAACTTGCACATACATGTACTACACCCATTATACATAAAAGTATACATTATCTGGTAGGAAATTAACTGAGGATTCCAAAAAATGACCTTAAAAAGCATAAGAAGTTATTGAACCAAATATACCTGAAAATCAGTAAAAAACATATGAAACTTTGAAACAAGGAAAGAATAGTATTGATGTACCCCACATCTTTAAAAGTGGTATTTTTAAATTCCTTTCGTTTAGAACTTTTTATAGATCTACAACATTATAGGATTTAAGGTAATCAAAATTATTTTGCGCAAGCCTCTTTAGACATAATTTTCATGGGCAAATATTTAACATTTGCTCAACCATAATGTTTTCATCCTTACCCCATCATAAATTTTTGGATTCCTTAATGAAAAAGCTTTCTAAAAATGTATACTTTTGCTAGGGTAGGGTGAATACTTTTCAAGTTATGAACTTTAAAATGCACGGAGGTGCAATTTGTTGGAATTTTGAGCATGTTACGCTCACTAATTAATAATTACGCTTAATTACACTAATTAATCACTAGATATTTGAAGTTAATCAAAAATAACTATTCTCATGGTGATTTATTCATTAAAAATCACCAATTTAGCAAGATCTGTAATGGCTATAGTCCTTCAGTGGGCTACCTGGAGAAATTGCTCCTCCTGATCATCCTCCGCCCTGCACCTACTGCTAATTAATCACTAATTTAGTGGAATGTAACATAATTTTTTTTTTAATTTTGGTATGACTGTGTTGCTCTCATCAAGAGCTTTAATTTGATACCAAATTCAACATCATATGAGAAAATAAACAAATGTATCCTAAATTGTCGCGCAGATGTCACAACTCCATCTATTTACTGGCCCAATTCAAAAAGCATGGCCACTGTCTCATTAAAAATTTTCATTGTGCATTCCCTGTCCGAAATCTCTGACTTCAGTTCCGCGCGCGACAAAATTTGCTTAGTCCCATTCATAGATATTCATGTTTGTTAACTAATATACACACAAGTACGCCAGCAGACATTGAACAAGACTACCAATCTTGAATAGCGAACGTCATAAGAGTTAAGACCATATATGGAGATATACGAACAACATGGGGGCGTGGCTATGGTAGGAGCTGTCAATCAAGAGAAAATCGCAATGCCATATGTGAAAAAGCCCTCAAAAATCGTTCCAAAAGTGTTATCATTTAATGTAGTTTTTTTATCTCTATTTTTTGATACCCCGCACAAAATGATTGGTATTTTTTTACAGCTGTTATAATATATTTAAAAGTATAAAATCGGTACAATTTTTTTTTTTACATGT
>JZLH01S0388045.1:0-10184 GCA_001188425.1 Eucidaris tribuloides | reverse complement strand
GGGAGTTGTAAGCTAGTTATTACAGATAGAAACATTGTATTAATACACCATGGCTCATAATTGATGGAAGTACTAATAAAAGACATTTTAGAAGTTGCCATTTTTCTGTGGAACGGAGTACATCTGGGATTAATATTTGCTCACCCAAGGTGAAACAAATTATAATCTAGAAGTTATTTTCAGTAAATGCGAGCACATTTTGTAGGACGCCGACTGCCAGACGCTAAAACCTGTGTTTATAAATGGTGGTATTGTTGTTGTTTGTTTAGTCACGTTGTGGTTACGCGCGTTGTTTAGACGTTGTAACAGACAATTCTGATGTTAATTTAATGATAAATGACATTAGATTCAAAATTTATCAGTTGTTTGTGTGTTGTTGTATTAATAACTTTAATACTTTTCTTGATTTTTTTGTGTTATTTTTAAAAAATAATAAATAATATGTTATTGCGCTCAACGAATTCTAGTTTTCACTTTAGTCCAATCTCATGAAATCCAAATTTCTTTACATAGCTGGCGGTTTTGTGAAATTGACACATGTCTTGAAAAATTTTGGACGATATTGGACGGAAAGAAAACTCAAGTATTAACACAATAATTTCCATAATTATGAGCATGAGTGTATATAATTGATATCATTTAAAGCATTTAATTAAAAGTAATTATGATCTAGAGTCTAATTACTCATGGCTATTTAGTCAGTATTTTCAAAACGCTTTTTGATATTCATATTACTATCATACGATTCCTAAAAAGTATTTGTGTTTTTTTCCTGCTGTGCCGTATGTATTAAAATGTTGTGCGTGATATTTGTAACCCAGTGTCCGTACCGCTGATCCATTTTTTTTAGCATACCCTGCCTTTGTCATCTTGGTTGTTGTTTTAAATCCAATGTTTGAGCAGGGGAGCTGGGTCTTATGATTTATTTTGTTTTGTACTTCTTATATTATTTGCAAGGTGTAAAATAATAGACGATTATTTTTATACGCTGTTATTGTGCCAACTCAAGGGAAAAAGATAAATGTGGTATTTATATGGCAAGTGTTGCAATAGACAGGTTTTCATAACACATGGATTGTCTAAAGTGGAATCATTTTTCAGTTGTCAATTTAAAGATGTGTGCATTTGATTTGGCACGTCAAAAAACATCTAAATGAATGAAATCAGCTGAATATCATATCAAATGTGAAGATTACTTATAAATTAACACTCTCATAGAGACTTGGGGTAAAAATATTTGAGTCTTGGTGAAATCTTTTTTTCAAATTGCTCTGAAGGCATATTTCAAAAAAAATCCGTGACGAGCCGACCGTGCACGGCCCGTTCCGAAAATTGTCCCGATCAGCCGTTTAGCCGAAGGTCACGTGGAGTTTAGCCGTTTAACCAATCAGTGCGCTCCGCTGGTCTTGCGACCGGTACATCAATAACCGCGATCTCGTAATTGAGCAAATTTAAACTCACGGAAAGAACAATACATCTGGTAAACATGTCGTTATTATGTTTTTCTCATTAAAACAACAAAATTCATGACGTATGGATCTCAAACTTTACAACATACCATTTTGTAAGTACTAAACTAAAGCGTTTGGTATTGATAATGAAGGGAAGTAATGACTTGGCAATCCTAAACACAATCTTTAAGGCGAGGTTGCTGCTATAAAGAAGTGGACGCTAATATAAATTTTATGAAAGGCAACCGGCCATCAAACAACCACAATTATCTAATCCTTAAATAACATGTATTAGACAATGCTATTAGACAAATTTCACCATTGTTTTGAATGACGATTTGTAACAATTTATCCGATAGGTACAATGAAAAAAAATAACATGTAAGTCGATAGGATTGAAATCGTAAACATATTTCACTTAGTAATGATGGATGGTGGAATCAAAGCAAATCATATTCATCTCGCGAATTTTCTTACTTTTTTTTTCTCATCTGGGTAATTGTTCATGCAGCTTTATATGGAAATCACAAACGTTTTTTACCTGGCGCGTTCAAGTTTGGTCTTTACATGTATAGAAAATACGAGCATTTCATGAAATAGTGTGCGGTCGTACGTGAGTGCAAGGGATGTGGCAGTGGTTGCAAATCAAACGGAAATGTTGTGTGATACACGAATGTAAACACTGACAATATGACGTGAGGGGTGACTTAGAGTAATGTATGCATTATGGGTGTTCATAGATATTCCATTCACGCTCCATTCACATCAGAGGAAGTGACGTAGCAATATTATGAAGTTATTTGTCTGTAAATAACATGGTATTTTAATATTTATGACATTACAAGTATAATTGTTCTAAGTTAACAATGTATGTTGTCTTTTTTGGTTCATTTTGTTAGGATAATATATTTTCGTTACTATTGTTAAACTTATTTTGTTGATCCTAATGCATTCTGTTATGGAAAAAACTATGTAGTGTATATTAGGAACGCCCACATCCCCCCCAATAAAATTAACGTGAACACTTCAAATTGTTTTCAGATTGTAACTGCCAACATCCTTGACCGTGGCTATCTTCGAACAACCCACAGCCGTTCTTACTGTCGTGAGCAATATAATGAATAAAGCAATAAATATAAATAGAAAATATACAGATGGATAAATAAATCAATAGAAAGATATAGACAGAAGTTTAGCGGTGTTTTTAATAATTTGTATAATTTGTATGATTTCATTTCAGTTCAGTTATTCTTAAAATATTTATTTGATGTTTATGTAATAACGTGATGAGCTTTAGTTTTTACCAGGCACATTTTTCAGCCGCAAACTATGCTTCAGAAAGTCAACTGAGACTAAACGGTTTGCGGGAAAGTAAGTATATGCACTGTTTAAAGGGCTCGCACAAATGGAAAGATGAGTTAAAGATGTCAGTTCTTGATGTATTTATCTAATCGTCTTTCTTCCCATATAAGTTAACCACGTTAAATTAGTGTTATAATATAGTAGTACGGAGCTAGATTCTGAAAAACGGCCTGGACAGTGACTTTCCGTGGCAACCCACACTACATCTCAATTCTGACCCGATAGGATAGTAGAATATGACTCTTATAGAACAACCCTAGGTACCTTGTATAGTCAGAATTTGTGGTATCACTTAAAAATGATATAGGCCTTTGGAACTTAAAGGTACGCACTTACCAGAAAATGTCGAAAATAAAAGAATAATCCGAAATAATGTGCTAATAATCTTGACGTTTTACATGATGAAATCTCCCCAAAAATGGTATAAAACATTAAAAATAACCTCTACTGCCAGTTGCATGATATATTTTATATCATGACCCACCCTTGGCTGAGCCTCAAGTCATTAAAAGGTGAAGTAATACGTCACATTATAACAGGATGCCAAGGGAGAATGCATACACCTGCTATTGTTAAATTATCTCAACATCATCGGCCACAATGGCTTGATGTGTAAATCATCAGTTTAGAAAATTCTTTTTCGACAAGCAAATTGATACCTGTTCATTGATTTTGAGTTAGGCGTTTGGATGCCTAGGACGCAATTTTCTGAGCGCTAAATGTGATTCCCCAAAATGCGACTGCTTTAAATTGAGTGGTCATCGAACGTCCAAGATTATTCTCTGCAATGCGCGTGCCATGTTGAGGCAGACAAAGCACATATATGCCCTGCCTTTTGTCATTCAGATTTATTTTATCTATTCTTATTCTATAGCACCCTGTCCCCTGACTCAAGAATTCCTCGGTGTCCCTGCGCGAGGAATGGTGTTGTTGAAAAAAGGTGGGGCGAATTTGATAAAGGACATTGACTCACAAAAGTGGATCTAGGATCCAAATCGACATACTAAAAACAGTAATTAGGATATCATTTGTTGGAAAACGAATTTTCTAACTCATTAAGCAAAAAACTAATGACATTGTCAATGATTGTTTGAAGAAATTAACGATCGCAGGTGTTGCATTCTTTCTGGCCTTGCTATAATCTCAATAATGTGATTCTGTTTTCTTTAGTTCAAATTTTCTTTCACAGTAAGAGCAAAAACAATTTTATTTCCATTGCGTTGTTTAGATAATTTCATAATTAGTGGGTTTTTAAAAATTTTAAATATTTTTTTTTTATAAGTAATTGTAAAATATTGCTAGGAAATCGCATGATAATTTTCTTCACTAATTTCAAAAGGTTAAAGCTACACTATACATTTTCAAGTGCAAATTGTTAAGAATGCGTATCTTTGCGAAATTAAGCAGTGTAAAGACGAGGTATTCTTTACCGAGTACATGTACCAAGATTTGATAAAGGGATATCATTATTTTGTTGGGAAAAGAATGTTTTAACGCGTTAAAAAAACAATGACAATTTGCCGGTGATGTTTTGAAAAAAAACAACGATTATAGGCCTGTGTTCATCTTTGGTCTGTAATCTGTATAATCTTTGTAAAGCAATTTTGTTTTTAATTCAAATGTTCTTTCCAACTTTTCCATAGTGCACATGTGATCGTATTAAAATGGAGATCAATTTGAAAAAAGTTAAGGAAATATAACGATGGCAGGTTCGCGAGGTATTGGCAATTCTTGCTGGGCCGTATAATCTCGTACAAGTGATTTTGTCTCATTTAGGTTCATATTTTTTTCCTGTAAGTGCTAAAATGATTTTATTTCAATTGCGTTTGTTAGAATAATTTAATAGTTAGTGTTTTAATATGTTCTATAAGTAGTTGTAATAATATTCTGGAAAATCACATAAGTTTTTCTCACCTAATTTCAGAAAGGTTCCAAGGTAATATATCCTAATATGAAACATGAGGTCTTGTTTACGCCTGAATGCTAATGGTAAGATTTGAGAAGGGAAGGAGCACGGCTGCTTTGGCTGTTTGAGATTTCCAGTGAATGACATTATCACTCATTTTTTCCTATGAAATTAAAAGAACTGTTGTGAACCTTCAAACAATCTACATCAGTATAGGAAAACGGTGAGAAGCTTGTTTTCCAGGCCACACTAGCGCCGAAGATGAGGTACCTCTCTACTTTGAGGTACAAGCAGTAAAAAGACAAGCTAGCGTTTATATAATTAAAATACAATTCGATTGACAATATTCAAAATAGTCATTTTTAACTACGAGATTAATGAGATAAATATTAATCCTAACTGACAGGATCGAAACTCTTTAATTCTTAATGTTTTACCCATGATTATCTATGAAATGACACATGTACGTCCTTACCATACAAATGAGATATGAAATAAGTATTATAATCCTCGCACATTCTTAACTTCTGTCTTAAACCATGATACAGTTAAATTATTTATTGTACTATGTCAATCAGAATTTGATCGTAAAAGGTGATGTCTGGCCGAGCTTCTCATGATAATCAGCAGACCATTTCACAGCAGTATTCCAATGAATATAGCATGTATAATTGTATAAGCAAAATATATGTACTATGTAAACAATCAACTATGGGTAATGGATTATAGAGGGGTATTAGTAACATTTTAAAGACATAATTGCTGAGGAACGAATATTGTGGTGCATTATTCCAAAGATTCGTTATTCCAAGCAACGTAGGCCGCGCACGAGTCGTCGGAGGGCTCAGTTTTTGACACATTTATGTAACTGATGAAATGCGAGTGTGTTAAATACAAATCGCGATGTAATCTGATCTAATCCTCTGATCAAGGAACCGTCGAAAAAAAGGCGATCTTTCGGAATAACGAACCTTCGAAATAATGCGATCTGTAAATAGAGCATTGTGGCACAAATTAGTATCATCACAAAACTAATAGTATAATTAATATTTGGAATTATTTGAACATTGGAAAGAAATAATAAAAGAACTGTTAAAATATAAGTATTGAGTGTATGGAGAAGGTGATGTTGAATTAAACGTAAAACAAATTGAATCATACTACAATGCCATCTGAAAAGTATTAAGGACATAATTATACTACCATTATTGTAACTTATTCGACTGTGCATGGTTTAACGTTATTTAGTCAGCCTGTAAAGTATCTAGCATGCCAGAAAAATCTCATTCGCAGAATTGTTTCATGAAACTCTATTGACTATATTTCCTGTATAATTCAAGATATAAGTTATCTTCGAGTAAATCACTTCTAACTTCGTGTATTTCGTTACAATAGTCTTAATGGCAGTATGTATAGACTTAACTAAAGATGTTTATGTGACTTTAACGTAGCGTTTCATATACCGACACAAAATCTTATTAACGTCATACTGGCACATTTATTTTTGAGTAATAAAATGCGATAATTGATTAATACTGATTGATTAATTGATTAATTGATTGTAGCACATGTATGGTCCAATTAGAGAGCGAGTGTGCAATTTTTCACAAAGTCAGAGTATGACTTGTTCGCATAAAGTCATTGTTCGAGTATTTCCAACAAGTGACTTAAATTTGGTGAATCAGATAATTTACATTTTTTTATCACTTGCACATTCTTTCCTTACTCATTATAACGATCAAATTTCTAGTACAAAATACAAGTCATATTGATTATTATACCACTACATCATCATTATTGTTCAGTCATAATAATTTTCTAAGGAGAATAAATTACGAAGCGGGAAATATTTGAACGATTGTTTTGTTGTTTTTTTCAGTGAAGTTAAATATATTAACTGAACAACGTGTTTTGAGCAGTGGTTTTGAAACATGAAGAAATATTATGTTTTTTCCGACAATTAGCGTCATTACAGTGATTTTAAATCATTCAAGTTGTCCTGTCAAGCTGATATACGATCCAAATTTTTTCCGACCGCAACATTTGAGACTTACTTCTCATTGTTTAGCAATTTGCTTTTAAATATGACACCAGGGTTGGATTCATGTGTTTTTTATGACACTTAAAGTAATATTCGCTTTAACTTCCAGCAGTCATCGTAACGTAGAACATGTATGGGCAAACATTCACTGTGTACGAATTGTCTCAACAACTTCCGCGCATGGTAAACCATTGGCTTTTGGCAAGTTTTTTATTTGAAAGAGGGTAAAAATGGCCCCCCTTCATGAAGAGTGTATTTAACTTTTCACAATTAGGTAGATTTTAATGCACCAAATTGCATTTGCTACTCAAGTCCATGGGGCAAGATAATGAAATAAAGTAGGCAATTTTATCACTCCTCTTTTTTTAAAATAATCAAACGCAGTTCGAATCCATTTAAGATGAAGGATTAGTCAGAAATAATGGTATAGACAATGTATGTTCACAAGTAAGATTCAGTGGAATGTATTGTTTTGTAATCGACTGAAATTGTTATGTGGCTCTATAAATCATTTAATAACATATTAATATAATCAACATTATTGCATATAATTCAGCGGGGTTGTTAAATCGTATCTTCCAAAGGCCACGTTTGAGTATTTTCAAATATCTATTAAATAAGCAAATGAATGCTGAAATGAGAAAAATATCCTGTCAAATGTTTATGGTAAATTATTTTCCTTGTGAAATGGTATCATTTTTAACCATGAAATGTGTGATCTATTTTCAATTCTTTTACTTTAAAAATATATATCTCGTATAAATTAACAGGCACCGGGGTAAATTTGCATACCAATCGGTGTGAGTAAATTCTACATAACCTTTCTGAGTGAGATGTAAATATTCCAATCATTTTGGAGATACCAACGTATTAAAATATTATTCAACGCCAATATAGTCGCCATGTCCGCTAAGCCACATCCATGTGCTCTTGGAGAATTCCTACAAGGCAACTTACATTTCATTATCATTATTATTGAAATTTTATTTTTATTTTTTTTTGGGGGGAGGGAATGTGTTTGTACCGTACAATCAGCTGTTAAAACTTCACCCAGGTCAATACGTTGATGTAAGGGAAGTTTGGCGGTAATTTTTTCATTGAGATTTTAAAGGTTAAATTTACATAATAGAAAGAACAGCACAGTCGTGAACTTTTTACCTTTATAGGCCGTAAGCAGGTTTGACAGATAATGGTGTTGCGATATTGGTGGTCATGATTAAAATATCTCCTTTTCAAGGAACAAAATGCGTACTATTTTGTTTAAACTACGTCATGGAAATTCCAAGAGAGTCCTGCTATTATCAAAGACATGTGCGCTAAAACTGAAACAACAGTTTATATGAAAGTACATTATAATCGGGTTTGTGACCTATCCTCCGCCAATAAGGTGGTCATTAACTAAAACACAAATTTAACAAACATTGTTCTTGACTAATTGAAAAAATGAATTATTCTTAAATACATATCCCTTTAATATTGAAAAAGCGCATAGCCATATTTATGGGATTTTTGGTGACCCAGGAGATGATTTGTTGTTTCGTTTTCTCTAACTTTACGCCGACTCTGGGGCATCGGTTATGGTGAAAAATGTCTTTCAGTTATGTGCAACATACTAGTGTATACGTTTTATGAAGATGCAGTAAAACGATAGTTTCCGTAGGATATACACAGTACTCCCCGATAAACTACAGAAGCCCGTAGAAAAAAATAAAGATTCAAATAATTTTTCAACGATCTCATTTAAATACGCCAACTTTAACAAAACCTGGAAAAGTGACAGAACATTTGAACTAAAAAAAAGCAAATCGCTTTACCAAGATTAATAAACATAACTCAGAAAGAACGCAGGCCTATAATAGTTAAAACTCGTCAACGACCATCGGCAAAATATCATTTTTTCAGTGGGTTAGAAACATTCTTTTGCCCATAACAAAATAATGATATCCCTATCAAGATCTTGATGTACTTCGGTAAAGAATACTCGTCTTAGCACTGTAATTTCGATATGCATTCGTTACAATTTTCCACATGAAATGTATAGCTGTAGCTTAACATTTTTAGCTATAAAGGAGAAGAAAATTATTAATGCGATTGTCCAGAATCTATACAATTACTCACAAACACATTAAAGCACTAATTATAAAAAACGCAATGGAATAAAAATCTTTTTGCGCTCTTACTGGAAAGAAAATTTGAACCTAAAGACAAACAGAATGCACACTATTGAGATATACAGCCACAGAAAAGAAATGCAACCCCTGCGATCGTTTAATTTCTTCAACATCATTGACAAATGTCATTGTTTTTTGCTTTAATGGAGAAAATTCTTTTTCCAACAAAAATGATATCCTAATTACTGTTTTTAAGTATGTCGTTTGGATCGCTAGATTCACTTTTGTGAGGGCAATGTCGCTTATCAATTCGCCCACCTTTTTCAACAACAGCCATCCTCGCGAGGGAAACGAGATAATTCTGAAGTGCAGACAGGCGTGCGATAGAATAAGAATCAGATAAAATAAATCTGATGACAAAAGAAGGGCATTATGTCTTTTGTCTGCTCAACATGGCCGGCCGCATTGAGAGAATATCTTGGCGTTCCGATGACACTAATTTAAAGCAAGTCGGCATTTTGGGGATCAACATTGGCTCAGAAAAATGGTCCTAGGATCCAAACGCCTTACTCAAAAGTCAATGAACAGGGTATCAATTTGTTGGAAAAAGAATGTTCTAACTGATGATTTACACATCAAGACATTGTGCCGATGATTTGAAGAAATTTAACCCAAATACAGGTGTTGCATTCTCTTGGCCATCCTGTATAATGTGAGCGTATGTACTGTTTCACCTTAATGTGAGGTCAGCAAAGGGTCATGTAATAAATAATATCATGCAACTGGAAGTAGAGTTGATTTTAATGTTTGATACCATTTTGGAGATTTCATCATGAAAAGTCAAGATATTAGGCAACATTATTTTCGATTTATTCTTTATTTTTCGACATTTCTGGTTAAGTGTACTTTAAGTTCAAAGGCCTATATCTTTTAAGTGATCCAACAATTATGACTATCACAAGGTACCTAGGGTTGTTTCTATAAGGTCTATTCTACCATCCTATCGGGTCAAGAATTGAAGATGTAGTGTGGGTTGCAGCGAAACTTTCATTTTCGGGTCCGTGCTCCCGTACTAATGGACATATGGATTAATGGATAGATCACCATCATGCACTGACTCACACACACACACACACACACAGACACAGACACACACACACACAGACACACACACAGACACACACACACAGACACACACACACACACGCTAACACACACGCGCACACACATACACACACACACACACACACACACATACACACACACACACACACACACACACACACACACACACACACACACTACTTACTTTT
>JZLH01S0388039.1:0-11599 GCA_001188425.1 Eucidaris tribuloides | reverse complement strand
AATTCAGAGAGTACAGAGACAATACAGATGGAAATAGTGAAGTTTGAGCAAATTTGGTTGAACGGTTCAAGAGTTATGATTGTTCAACGTTTATTTATCCTTGTTATGGAGGATCCTTAAATGGCAACTCTACCCACTTTTCAGATGACAGTGTGGAGAACTTCCCATTGGATTTGTACACAAATAATAATTTGCAGTTTTTTGAAGTGTCAGTTCAGAAAGTATCTAAATTCTTTCAGAAAAACATGTAGAATCATTTTTGCTAGGACATACTTGCACAACAAGCAAGAGCAAATCAGATATTTGATAAAAAGTGAGAATAAGTGAAAATTTGTGTACAAAACCAATGAAGAATTCTCCATACTTTCATCTAAAAAGCTGGTAGAGTTGCCAATTTAACAGTCCTCCATAACAAGGCTCAAATAAACTTTGAACAAACATAACTCTTGAACTGTTCAACCAAATTTGTTCAAACTTTCACTAATTTCCTCCTTGTATTGTTCTGTAATCTCTGAATGCAGGAATGTGTCTGGGTTTCATTCCACTTTAAAGCAGGGTTACAAAAACAATGAAATACAAGGAAAATTACAACTTCCAGAATAGGAAAATTTCTTTGCTATAACAAGATTTTGTTTTATTGGTGTTATTTATAACAAGAGTCTACTGTACCATGATATGCAAATTCACAGCGTATGTGCTATGAAAGGAGACCTTTCTTCAAGAAAAAGTGCATTATATATAGTATACTGTACATATGAAGCTGGAATTTACATTTGTTATAATCTAAAAATGATGGTAAATTTTAATAAAATGATTAAGCAGTGCACACATAAATTGCATTTGGAGGTAAAAGGCCCCTTTCCCCCATTTCCTTCAAATAATCATATTGGTTCTAGCCATGCTGGCTCACACATATTTATGGTATGCATAAAAATAAGCATGCTGGCAACATTTTCATACATACAAATCTTATAAGCTAAGCTCTTGTTCAACAGTTTGGTATAAAGATTTCATATTTTAATTATGTTTTATGCCAAGCACACAAATATAGATTTCACTTAATACCAAATTCAAGTTACATTTGTGTACACATTTTTATGTTGGAGATGAAGATAAGGGAAATGGGAGTTAAGAGTATCATGATTGTACTAAAGCAGAGAGAAAAGGGGAAATTTTCCAACATCATTTTGGTCAAGCTGACAAGCAGAGATGAAAAGGTCAATGAATTGAATAGTATAAGAATTATAGTTGCAGCCATTTTGACTTCGGCATCTGATTTAACATGTTTGGTCCCATTGGGACTCTAAAATATGTTTGGCATTTAAAATTATAAAATTGACTTACACGAAGTCATTTGTGTATTTACATTAGATGCTGTAACTACCACGTGATAACCGTCTCACTTTGCTTCATGGCCTCATGACCCTTCAATTCATCCCTGGGGTGACAGACCTCGTATCTCATTTTTTGGTGAAAATAAAGTTTTTATGCAATCTTGTTGCTAGGAAGCCCCATTTTGTTTTGTCCAAATCTGAAATTTCAAATCTTAACAATAGAGCCACTGTCGCCAGGTAAAACAGCTATCCCATTTGTTACTGTGTTAACCCTATCTCTGCCGGGGTATTTTGTAGCCGGGGGGGCCAGATCTCGGCCGTCAACTGCGCGATTGCGACGAAAATTGGCACGCATGTTGCCGGCGGCCTAATCTACAAAATAGTATAGTTATTTTTTTTGTGGCAATTGTTTTTAATTATGCTAATTTATGCATAATTAATCTGTGAAATCGTACTTCTTGCTCTAACTCACTAATTAAAGCTCCAAATGTTCTAATTTTTGGTGTCGAGACCCTTTGTGGGGTTCTTAGCAAATGTACTTGCAACAAAATGCAATATCAGAATCTATTTCTAATGTATTTTATAGTTTTTACAATTTCTTATGTATTTCTTTGTTTTATCCACCTTTTGTTTTTTATTGTTTTTTGATGAAATTTGTTGGTGACACTTATGCAATCATAAACAGCCTAAAATTAAGTAATTTGAATCAGTAAAAGCAAAAAGAATTATGCATTTATGATGTTTTGGCTGGAAACACAATTTGTATTGAAATTGTACACAAAATCACATTTTTGAGCAATTTTTGGTGCGACATGCATGTACAAAATTATGCGTATCTTTGGAACCGCGTACCCAGGCGTCGCAAATTTGGTCTTAAAATATGCGGGAGACTCGGACGAAAAAAGTCATGAAACATCGCGGCGAAAGCTTTTTGCGTTGCGGACATATTGCGCGAAACGTCGAGGGGGGGTGGCCTCCCAGGACCCCCCCCCGGCAGAGATACAGTTAAGACAGCCATGTTTGGGGGCTCTCCTGAACATTTAACATTTTTGAAATACAAGGTCTTGTCACTCAATGGATGATATAACTCTTACAGCCGAGCTTGGGGAGATGGCATAATGACATAAGTAACATAAACGATGACACAGACAAATTTGGGTGTGGAAGAGAAGGCAGAAATTTGGTGCATTAAACAATACAACCAACCAGTCAATACAAATTTACATTGATTAATTGATCACATTGTATATTTAATTCCCACACTCTATACTCTAAAAGTTTAAAAAATATACTTAAAACAACCGAGTTGGCTCAATATTTGTATAAGTAGTAACTGGATAAGCACTTTGATAATACTGGCACATAAGGATGAGTAACATTAAGTTAAAAACGAAATGAATTTATTTACTTATTTAATGATTTTTCCAATTGTATTTTTTTTGTGGAACTATCACTTATGATTAATGAATACTCCTGCAATGACTGTTCAAATCATTGTTTTAATAGACTTTCCATCATCATGTTCTGATTTTGCACATTTATTTGTAAGGGAATGTCATAGGTAAGGGCTTCACAGTAACCTTTGAGGCTGATTGCCCAATCGGGTAAGCAAACTAGAATTTATTTTCAATCACTTGGTTGCATGAACAAAATTTAACTTGCCCCGGTGAATTAATGCTTGTTAATTACTTACTTTAGAGATACATGTACTACTGTGTTGAAAGTGTTTTTACAGATTCTACTTAATTGGAATTTACACAAAATTGAAACTGACGTATCTAGTAATGTAGAGTTGAAAAATTCTACCTGCTTATTTGGGCAATGCTAATGTCATGCCCTATCATAGGTCACTACTAACTCAGTATATCAGTAATTACTGAGGTGTCAATCTGTTATGAGCAGATAAAATGTACTGTATGGCTATCTGAATTTCTGCCATCTTCGCACAAATATTATTTTTCTTATTCCAACCCTAACAAACGAAAATAAACCATTTTTTTTTGCAGATTTTGTTGACGTCTGTTTTACGACAACATTTATTTAAAATCATTTTCCCATATTTAGGTAGTACATTGCAGCAATGATGTAATAAGAACTACACACATCACATAATGAATTCTTACACACACCATCAACAACAAATTTCTGACGGTGATTATACATGTATGTTGGATTACAGTATATAACAAAATTGACCATGGAATGAACATAATATATTAATATATTGATATGCATATATGTACCATTTTCAAAATATATATTCTCTTAGTGATAATTATAATGCATTAATGATCCAAAATATACAATCACCTCTTAAAAATATATTTACTGTGTTTATTTTTTTTTTCATGATCTGTCATGGACTGAGGCCATTTTTCCATTCATAAATTCAATTGCAATTACATAAAAAAAACACTATCATTGGACACTAGTAAGACTAGAAATTTGCTGTGTCCACAAGACATGAATGCCCCCGCTTAACGCGATCAGTAAGCATTTCTGATTGATCATATTCATGTGGAAACCAATTTGCATGAGCTGTAACCTTCGACCCACAGAATCCAAATTCAAACTATTTTAGTGTCATCAACCTACACACCTAATGTTATCAAAATCCATCTCGTATTTACTCAGTTATCGTGCAGAATCTAATTTGCATATATAATGAACTGTGACCTTTGACCTTTGATTTGCGGACTCTGAATTTAAACTTGACGTGTATTTTAGTGTGATTTACCTTACACACCACATATTTTTAAAATTCATCAAAAAATTTTTAAGTTATCGTGCAGAAACCAATTAGGGGGATGGACAGACAGGTGCAATACTTAATGCCCCCTCCAGACTTCGTCTGCGGGGGCATAAAAAAAATCTGCCAAGCCAAGCGACATTATTAAACACTTCTTGCTGTAGATATCTCCAAAAATTCAAATTTCAGTACCTTTGACCTCTAACTGTAATATTTTGACAAAATATTCCTCAGGCTCTGCTTAGTACTAACCTTAGCTTGTAAGAAGCCACAATACCATTATGGAAACCACTGGCTCCATAAAACAAAGAAATATACCAATTTAAGCAAACTTAATTGACCTTTGACCCTTGACCTCTGGCAGATTTGGCCCAAATCAAATCAGTTGCATCATAGTGGATGCCTGGGCAAATATGATTAATATTCACTTGGGGGTTCTCCAAATATCACAATAACAAGATCAGAACAGATAGACAAATGGACAATGCAAAATCACAATCATTCTGGCCTCTGTTTATCTTTATTGCTGTTTTCATGCTAAGAATGATCAATACAGATTCCTGGAAACTGGAATATTACACATTTGAAATGTGACCATTTGTGGTGACATAGAGTTTGGAATGAAACTGACTTGTCACTATCGAACAAGAGTAGAATGTATACTGAATTTTAAGTCCATAAAAATTTGCAGTGAATTTCCTAGGCATGTTTTACCCTCCCATACTTACATGCACCTTGGTAGATTCATATACATAAATTTCAGGTGGTTGTTAAGAGAATGAGGTAACATTACACTTTATTTCATTATTTGCTGTTCAGAGAATGATGTATCATTACATTTTATTTATTTATTTATGTTTTTACATTGGGTGTTCTTTATTTTTAAGGGCAGCTTCATTCTACTGGGACGTTGAAAGTTAATGATTAACCCCTTGGGCTCGATGCTATACGGCACTGTTATTCATTGAGAGACGACACGATTTGCACGTGGTTGATTTTGAAGGGAATATAAACCCATTTTTTAAATAAAATTCTTCTTACAATATTTATTTTCTTACTTAATGCTATTTACAAATATGTAATGTTTGGGAAAGATGCATTAAGCAATAAAACTATTCAATTTATCCAGTGTGTGACCGAAATTTTTGTCATATATTCTGGGCTTCTGTAGAAGCCCGCCGTCTCTGAGTTTGCAATGTACTGGGCTTTTGTACAAGCCCGTCGTCCCCAAGGGGTTAATATGCAACAATACAGACATGTACTTGATGAATGATCTATCACATTGTGAACCTGCAGGTTCAGACTGACACTCTCCAACATTTCCTTGTTCTGGTTTCAAAATCTTACCAAGGACATGAACAGCAGTTGTTTTGTGTTCCTTTTGCCAGGACCCAAGTTTACCAGAAGTCTTTTTTTCCTGGACTATATAAGAATTTGTGAACTCACTATTAGCCAATGTTATCAACAGTACCTCCATAAATTCCTTCAAGTGTAGCTGCACTTAGATTTATTAGAACTTAGACTGCGCACTGTACACACACCACACCTGACTTGCCGATCAGTACGATACACCAGATGGTGGAATGTACTACTTTGGAAGGAGAAGAAGAATGTTGTACAATTGACGGTTTTGTAGTGACATTCATTCCGCCAGGCATTTGTCGTCTATCTTCTTCTTTGTCATGTGTCCTTGCCTGGTGTGATATGGATGCCGTAACTGCTGTAGGTGATGGATCGGAAATACTTGAAGATCTGGCAAACACAAGTAAAAGAAAATCAAAACCAAAATAAAACAATGGGGAAACTTGTCACTAATTCAAGGTCAATGACGACTATATGTATGTACAGTCAAACCCGTTTTATTGGCCACCTCTCTATAACAGCGTATCTGCTTATATTGGCCACTGAAATGACTCCCTTGAAGACAACTTGTGTTTTAAAACCTGTCTATAAAGGCTACATGTTTTGTTTCATTGGGTCGCTAATATAGACAGGTTTCACCATAGTAAATGTCATCATGCCCCCCCCCCCTCCTTCTTGGTTGGAAAGTTCTTGGGCCACTTATTTTTGTTTTTGCTTGTTTACTTGACATGTATGAGCGCTGGGGGTTGGGTAAAATAATGGAGGACGGGGGGCTTATTTACTTTTGATCTATTTCAGTTGTTCTTATTTTCATATTAAAAAACACATACAAATTACTTTTAAAAAATACAATACATCAAACAACAAATTAATTGAAGCTGTCCTTTCTGCTTCTCATATGATATCTAATAAAAACTAGATTTTAATTCGTCACTAAGACGAATTGGTGATCCGCGTAACCGCTCCGATCATCAAATATGTTTATCAATTATCATTGCATGATGAAATATGTCCCTCATCACCTGACATTGTCTATCAAACATTCATTGAAAAATCGACGTGCGCATACGCGTTTGTCGCGACGCTCAAACGGTTATGATTAGCACCAGTGACGACTTTTGACCTGAAGTTACTGTGCACCAAGTTTTGTTATCTTAATCCACCCCATTCATGAGATATGCGCGAAATACTGTATACGCCATATATTTCGCGCCCATATATTTTCGCGATTTTGCTTCAAGACGGGAATTCGCGAGTGTATATTTTCACGATTTTATTGTATTTACATTCACTTTGTACAGAAATATCAGGAAGTGAAAATTTTCGCGTTCAGTAAGTCGCGAAATTCGCGAAAATAAAACCACCGCGAAATATTCAGCATATACAGTACAGTTTTTCTTTATGACGTCATAGATGACACCACAAGTATTCGGCATGCAAAGTAGTGCCTGAACTGTTATCTACGGATCATAGGCTATCAGAATGAGCAATACAAGGTCGGGTCATTGTTTATTCTAGAGAAAAATGACTGATTTAAGACTTAATTTTAAACCTAGGCGTACGCGTTCGTCGTGACGCCCGCACGCATATGATAAGCACGCATGATGACCTTTGACCTGAAGTTACTGTGTACCAGGTTTGGTTATGTTACTCGACTCCAGTCATGAGATATGCCCGAAATATGATTTTTCTTTGTGACGTCATAGATGACATCACAACACTTTGGCATAGAAAGCGATGCCTGAGATGTTATCTACGCATCATAGTCTATCAGAATAAACAATAAAAAGTAGGGTCACCGTTAATTCTAAAGAGTTATGAGTCATTAAAAAATGCCCATAATTCACGACGCGCGCAATGCGCGCGCATTTACGTTTTTTGGACTTGTAAGCGATAATTTGGGTCCTAGTTGTCGGGAAAGGGTTGTAATTGATGGAGAATTCAGTCAGAAATCCAAATCCATCGACAAAACGACGATATTCGGTCAGGAAAGGGGTGCAAGCGGAAAAAAACGCGCGCATACGCGCGCGCACCAAATGCTCCAAATGACCGGAAACGCATACTGCTGTTAATAAGAAGTAATTTGGAGCATTTTAAAACTTTTAAAATTTTTGACGCGCCCGTACAAGCCCATCGTGACGCACGCGTGCACGTGATTAGGTCCAAAAGTTGACCCTTGACCTTGACTTGACTTCTGCCA
Organism: Eucidaris tribuloides; assembly: GCA_001188425.1. Classification (NCBI taxonomy): domain Eukaryota; kingdom Metazoa; phylum Echinodermata; class Echinoidea; order Cidaroida; family Cidaridae; genus Eucidaris; species Eucidaris tribuloides. The sequence goes on along the minus strand of JZLH01S0388039.1, from coordinate 3,954 downwards.
AATTTCGTTGTTTTATTCCACTGCTGGCTTGAGTTATTGCAAATATAGGTTAGGACTAGCTTTTGGCTTATGACGTCATAGATGACGTCACAGATATTGAAAGGAAGGGAATAATGAGCTATTGACATAAGACATAACTATGTTAAGTTATAAAACTATTGCACTTATCGTTCTCGAGATATCGCGTGCACAAAAATGGCGAGAAAGAAACACGAATAAAGAAGAAAAAAAGAAAAAATTTCTGACGAAATCTATGTTGATCCGCAGTTACGCGGATCACCAAAAAAATAGTCCAAATTCTTCACATTATATTTTTCAAATCAGGATCCTAGCCCACAGGCTATAAATCATTCTGGTATACAAATATCATTTTAAAACTGATCTTCATTGAACACATCTTTCCTATTCCTTTCAAATTTACTAATCCGTTTGTTATGTACTGAAATTAACTTCTCAATTCTATAATTTAACTTTTAAAGTGATAGGCTAACATTGTGGGAGCTTCAATTTAAAAAATTGTCAAATTTTGATATCTGAGCTACATAGTAGTGTTCAAATGGACAAATAACAACCCCTAGAATACAAAAGTTTGGAAAGTTACACCTGCCAATGAAGTTATACATGAATAAACAATAAAACTCGGGGCGAGTTTATTAACGCTAGGTGTACACACAGTAAGTCTATGGGAGGAAATGGGCAAGTGAATCTGGTCAACTTACGATTTTCACTTTTTTAAAGCACTAAATAATCATTTGAAATACAATTTTTTCAACGGCTTCATCTTTTAGACCTCATCAAAGACAGTGGTACATGGGGAATCATGCGGCTCAGATTTGTTTAACTGTGGTAAATGTTAGCCAATACCTTTAACATGTTGGGGTCCGAGTGCCAATGGGTAACACCTTTTTTTTCCTTGTTGTCTTATTACCCATCAGTAAACAAATGATTCTGCCCTGCACACCCCCAGGTACACCCCCCCCCATTGAAAAAGTTCTAGTGATGCCCTTGGTAACTGCACCAATTTTCAAACACAAGCATTGAAATCCTACCTTGATATCTTTGTCCTCGGACCCTGTAAAAAGGAGTCCATTACGAAGGACGATGGCATTGACACTTCCCTGGTGACGAGATAAGACTTGAAGACTGAGAAAGTTCTCCAGGTTGAAGATCTATGGAAGGAAAGATAGAGAGAACGAGTGAATAATTTTTAATTACTCACACATGAAAACCAGGGGTATCACATCTTCTTGTCTAAAAAAAAAAATAATAATAATATTGGTAATATAATACGCTTGCTAGTTGTATTTTCATGTAATTTGGAAATACCACTTCTATTTGTATGGATCTCATATATCAAATGCTAATTGCTTACCATGATAGACTAAGAGAAGTAAAAATTACTGACAGTATGAAATTATGGCACAGTATGTTTCTTGTTTCGAGTCATACTTGCTAAGTGCTAACCATTGACATTTTTCTTAATATCACACCACCTTTGCCCCTGCAACATTAGCTGTGTACTGGATTCCATTTTGCCCCCAAATATCCATTTTGTCATCAAAGGGCAGAAGTTACAATAAAGGTTAATAGTATAACCTTTGACCGCTTGAAAACTTGAAAACACCTACATCAAGATAACTTATAATGTACATCATACCACATAACGAAAGGATTGTAAAAATTATATGTTTCCATCTCTTGACATTTTACTCCCAAAATTTTACACAACATGTCCGGAGTAATAGCATACAGGCAGATGGGGAAAGGTGAGGGAGACTATTTACATTCTGTATAATTTACTCATATAATAATTATTTCATTTATTTATTTGCATGTATTCACTTTTATTTTGTTATCTATTAAGTTATCTATTTGATATATTTTCATATTATTTATTTTTCATTTATTTGTTGATTATTCACAATATTTATCGTTTTTATTGTCTATTGTTTAATATTTCATTTTTCTATTATTTTTTTTGTATCAGCTCCTCAATTTTTGAGTCACTCATGAACCCCCTTCTCTACATTAGTCCTTGATCTGCCTGTCTTGTGATGTGGCTCCCATTCTTGCCACAACTTCTGCCATCATGCGGAAAGAATCTCTCTTTTAACTCTTTCAGTACCATATGCAAAATATTGCATGCACAGTCTATGGAGTTTTGATACAATGGTACTGAGAGGATTAATAATAGGTACCATGACGGTGTTGTCGTAGGAGCCCGTGATCAGAAAGCGGCCACTGGGGCTCGTCACCATGCACTGAATGACTCCGATCTGGCCAGCGAGGGCCTTCAGGTGCTCGTGCGTCTCCACGTCAAAGATCTGAACGTTGCGGCTGTACGTGCCTGTGGGGGATTATTGGAGGCATGCAATTCAAGGAGGAACCATTCACAAAAATATAAAGATGAATAATGCATCTATCATATGTAAGATTGCAGCCTGAGAGCCAGCCCTTCCATCAGGGTACTCAGAGGCAGTGTTGTATCTGAGACTATGGTTCCGGGACAGAAGCCGGCCCCAAAACGACCTCTCCATAGGATTTATACAGGTGACTCGGACCGAAACCAAGACCGAGGCCGCCACAAACTGGCCTTGAGGCCAGCCTTAGATACAACACCACTCAGAGGGGGCAGCAATGTTACAACTGATAGAGATGCAATGCTGACAATGTTTGAAACAATAGAATGCAAGGAAAATATGAAACTTGCACCTATGAACTGGAGTTTGATGTGAAACTATTTTTTTGATCACAAAAATTGTAAAATGAAACATGCACAAGGATTTTTCTTGCATCCTGTTTCTAACATTCTCAGCCACGAGGGTGAATTGAGAAGGAATCATACAGTGCTCCCTTAGATATCCAAATGGTAGTGCTCCATGGAAATGCTACAACACATGCCATGAATTGTGACTCATAAAATGCACATGTACACATATATCCTGAATGTACTACACACACAGGCATCTCTTTAGGATACTAATCAATTACAAATGAAAAACAATGAGAGGTATGGAGTGATTAACCATCTATCTAAACTAAAATTATCTATTCCATAACAATGTCAATGATAATTTAGCTGGAATGAGAAGTCAACATGCAATGTTAGACATATACATGTAATGTACACCAAACAATTCTGAAAATGTGAGGTACACGAAACAATTTTGATAATGTGCATATTGTATGTAAATGGCATAAACATGATGAGCTATGACTGCTATATACATGTACATGCATTTCCATTCTTGCAATGACTTGCAACAGACCATCAGATAGATATCTGAGTGTACATTGCAGCATTCCTTCTCAATACCACCATCCCCAAGCAGTATATGTTTACCCGTGCTTTGCCGTCATAACAACTCGTGATAACAAACTGGCCCGCGGGACTTGCGGCGATAGCGGTAACAGCCCCTATGTGGCCTGCCAGCGATTGCATGTGACCGAACGACTCGGCGTCGAACACCTGTACGTTTCTGTTGTATGTGCCTGCGTGAGGGATGTTGGTTACATTAGCAAGGGCAGCAGGAAGTAGAGGGAATCATGGGAGGTTACAGGGTAGCCAGTGATTATTGTGAGCATGGAAGGTAAAAGTGAGAGAATGAAACAAAAATGGAAGTGAATAATAAATGTAAGTCTCTTTTTAGTTCTACTATACAACTGAAAATATGAAACAAGAGTTAGGGAAATAAGCAAGAATTAATTAGCTAATCAGAGTTTTGCTGTAAGGTGTGTTTGTAAGTGACAGACAGAACCATTCCACCAACAAAAAGATACAATTGCAGAAAGTTAAATAGTGCGAAATTACAGATTTTGCAATTTGACATGTTTATTTCACCTCATTATTTTGGTAGTAAAGAAAGAAAGAAAGAATATAGTACTCTTAACCCTAATCAGCCCGGGCTTTTTTGAAATTGCATAGCCCGGGGGGGGGCTAATTTGGCCCCCCCC
>JZLH01S0388006.1:0-15041 GCA_001188425.1 Eucidaris tribuloides | reverse complement strand
TGACTTTGAAATAAAGTTAGTGACTCTGCATGTTTTACAGATTTGTGAAAATGATTATGGAAAGTGGAAACAATTTAAGTTTCCACCTGTGGTCTCACCCATTACCCTACTCTCTCCCACTTCCTTTTCAGGGAGTGTTGGAATTGTAAATCTACAGCTTTCTGCAGGTATCTGTTTAAAACAATTTCCTGAAACTTGTCCTTTCCTATTAAAGTTTAGTATTTCCTGGAGATACATATACACAGTTGAGAGTAGAACAAGACAAACTCAGCGGGAGATGTGGATGATATTTAGATATGAATATCGTTCAAGGTAACTGTCATGTTCAATTGATGAACATGTGAGCTTACTTTGTAATGATCTACATATAAGCAATAAGTAATGTTATCAAAATTAAACATCTAAGAACAGCATTTCTAAAATTACATAAAGGCAATTTAATCACTAATCAGTATACTAATCATTTTTGCCATTTATGAGTTTGACATCAGTCCCTGCCACTTACTGTGCCCCATACTGTTAGATAAATTAGATTCAATTACTTGTCTTATGTCTCAACTCGTTTGCAATGATCTGTAGTGGGAGCAGATCAGCTGCAGACATGTACATGTACCTACAATTTTTCATACATGTAGCTGTATTTCATCTACAGGTATGCAATATTAATGTAATATTTGATCATATAGTGTGTTGAGTCCCTTTAATGTTATTCTAATCACTTTGCCCTAATGCAAGTGGCAGTGCTGTACTTAATAGGCTTGGAGCTAGTATTGCCTCATGAATAGAGTTCATACAAATACAATTTTGCCGGAGACATCATATAAGACCCTGTGAGATATAATATTCTGTCATGTCAGTTGTGTCAAATTAAATAATCGGTATTGCTGGTGGGATGCTTCCAACAGATGATGTTTTTCCCTCCAGCGATTTATCGCTTTCGCTCTCGCTCTGCGACTGCACTACCTTAGAGGTGGAAATTTTTTTCCGGTACATCAATTTTTACTAGATTTTTGTTTATTTATAGGAGAGTAAAATGAAAATATTTGCTCACATGTCAAACGTAAACGCTCACTGACAGGCATTAACATTAGTTCCCCCAATCGTGTGTAAATTTTTGGTTCATCGTCATGCAGTGACCCGAGACAAAATAGCATGCTTTGAGCACATTTCTGTATTTCTGTTTGAATTTGTGTTTCTGGCAGTTCATTACTTCATTTGCTTTGATTTTGTAACCTGTTTTGATTAGCTCAGCTGGAAAAAATTACCTGCAAGAGATTTTCCACTTTTTACCTTCATGATGTAACAGTACATACTGAAGCAGTTATTGAGCATATTTGTATTTCCATACATACATGTACAGTGTGTACAGTATAGGCCTACACGTATGTACATACAGGTCTACACTGTATGGATACATCACTGAACATTCTGATTTATTCCTACTTTACTAGCCAAAGTCATTTACTTAAAAAATACCATAAGCAACTTCCCACTTTCATTCTTTGACACTTTAATATCCATTGTTATTTTTTCTTTTGCAGGAAACTTCTTTCATATTAGAAGTACAATTTCAATGCAGTTGTTAAAAGAATCATAAAAATCCCATACATGTAGTAGGCCTATGGTTCCTGTATGTGCGTACCTGCATGTCAAGGTTTCATTCAGATGGTGTATTTTTGTCATTACCCTGGAAAGTAAATAGTCCTCTGTCCTGGTGACAAAATAATCATTCTGTGTCCTCAGATGTTAAAGACGCTATATAACACTGTGGAAGACACCTTTAAAAAATTGTCGAACTTTGCTATCTGACATATCTGACAGTGTTTGAATGGACAAATAAACACCTTAGAACACAAAAGTTTGGACAGTAATGCTGTCACTAGTACAATATGTGCAGATACAAATTGGCACATTAATTTCCTATCGGCGATAGAAATTCTGCAACACAGCAGTCTATGGGGGAAAGCTGGAATGGTGTCTCAATGATTTTTACTTTTTTAAAGCACTTACTGATCGTTTTAAACTGCAATTTTTTCAGGCTTCATTTTTAGACCATGTCAAAGACACTGGTAGCATGGGGAATCATGCAGCTCAGATTTTTTAAACTGGAAACACTGTTATACAGTGTCTTTAAAACAAATTACTCGGCCAAGTACGTGTACAACTGTACAGTACACATCTTTGACATGTATCACGTTCATTTCCATGTGTAACAGCCAGCAGCTTGTGTTTACGTTAGCGTTATCTCAAATTTCCCAAATCAGTTGACATGTATGAGTGGATTTTAGTTTTGACCTTCAAATAATCTTTCAAAATTTGATTGATGAAACAGTGTCATGATTGTAAATAAATTATTCATACTGTATGTCACTCTCTGTATTTTAAGATCACAATTGCTGATCTGTAATTTTTCACAAACATGCCAGAAAAAAAAATGAACCAGTGGGACTTGACATATGAATTACATGTACATCACATTTCACCTCTCTGAATAATTCCTGTCAATGTCATGATTCGTATAAATTAAGTATCAAAACATGATAATTTGTGTTATACATTTTTCTTCAAAATGATTGCAAGATATAACTGCACAAGTGTTTCAGCTCTACATACTGGAGGTCTAGTGGTCACAGTATTGCAAAAAGTTACAATAAATTATATTACGATTTTCATCAAATTGAATATTTTAATGGTTGTGGATATTGCCGGCTGTATACAGTTTACAGATGTGTGAGTGTGTGTCTGTGTGTCTGTTGTTAAATGCATTGTATAACAATGTTTCCAGTTTAAAAAATCTGAGCTACATGATTCCCCATGCTACTCGTGTCTTTGATACAGTCTAAAAATGAAGCCCTGAAAAAATTGCAGTTTCAAATGAACATTAAGTGCTTTAAAACAGTGAAAATCATTGAGAGACCATTACAGCTTTTCTCCATAGACTGCTGTGTTGCAGAATTTCCTATCGCCCGATATAAAATTAATGTACCAATTTGTATCTGCACATATTGTACTAGTGACAGCATAACTGTCCAAACTTTTGTGTTCTAGGGTGTTTATTTGTCCATTCAAACACTGTCAGATATGTCAGATAGCAAAGTTTTGACAGTTTTTTTAAACAGGTCTTTCACAGTGTTATATAGTGTCTTTAAGAATGTTCTTACATATTTTGAATATAAAATTGCAAGGTACATGTAGGTGTAATGTTTCGGCTCTGTACAATAACAATTGAAGAGATTTCCAGCTGATATAAATGAGTATAGGTTTCTAATTCTGGTTCAGACACGTAACATACTGTATACTAGACCATTGATACCCATCAGTAGGCAATCCAGATAGCAGTAGACACGACATAGCTAGTACTATTCAGTGCATATCATTGTGAAAGGTCAATTGCTTTGCAAGGTGAGGAACTTCAGCTCATTTTAGACACAGCATCTTCTCATCTTCAGATCTATTCCCAGGCAGTTTCTGACATTTGTTTGGAGTGTTTAGTTACATGTTCCTCTATTTACTGTAACCAAATAGCTGTCTAGTGCCATGGAGGTATTATTGGACAATAGCTAGCAGATGGTGGCTTATTCTGTCTGGATGAAGATCAGACGATAATGCTGGTAATGCTTCCTATATTGTGTTAGCTCCTAACGTGTAGCCAAAAATGTAAGTTCATTACCTTATGGTGCTCTGGAATTATTCAGTCTGCAAGTATGAGTATAAAATGTAAACTAGGAAAAGGTGAGTAAAGACATATTTATAAATTGTTAGACCTATATCGGATATTATTAATGTTTCAGGTTTTGTCAATTAGAAATTAGATTTTTAAGGACATTACAGGCAAAATGGACACTTATAGATATTATAGATTAATAGATTAATTATTAATGGACACTTACATTTTGCCCAACAGTTTCATAAATCATTGCCCCATAGTAATTGCCCCATAATAATAGTGAAAGCTATTTGCACAACTATGTTGGAACTGGAAGGAGAGTTGACCCAAGATATTTGGTGTAAGGTATAATCATCTGTATCTGCACAATTTGCACTACAGGTGCATGGCTTGTATTGCTGTATTAAAAAAATCTCAAGAAAATTGAAATTGGCATTTTATCATTCTGATATGTTTGAATGAATTTATGGAGAAAAAAGGTGGAATAATGGAAAATTTCTTCCAGCATTCTATCACTCCCTGCTGTGTTTAGAATTCAAGATCTTGAGTGGCTAAATTTTACTTTAGAGAATAGGAAAATGTATTTTGCTTCCAGAAATGGTAAGATTGCTGCCTACAGTTTGTCCATGTAAGTGTATGGAAATGAAAAAACGGTGGAATAATATGATGGAAAAAATCGTTAACATTCTATCACCCCCTGCTGTGTTTGAAATCTTAGATCTCCAGTGACTAAATTTTGCTTTGTGTTCACGTCGGTGATATGCTGACATCGATGCGGCAGCCAAATAAGTCATGTTTGTGAGGTATTTTGTCATATATACATAAGTAGCTCGGTAACGGTAACGAGGAGACACCAGCATTCGGTACGTCCACGGAAATCCTCCTCGTGAGTCTTGGAAATGGCTTTTGATTGATTCGTTTATTTGAAAGGACTGGGGTTGAGATGCCGTGATTGAATGCACAAGACGATGAATCCTGCTTGGAGGAAAAGAAACATTGTCTGGCTGTATTGTTATCATCGTGGCATGTTTGATGGAGCATGCAAGCAGATTTGTCTAATCTCGCGAGGGTGAATGCAGTTGTTAACTTCCATTCTTCAAAGTGTTTTTGTTTGGTGAATTTATCAACAGACTAATTTGATTGAGGGAGAATTTTAATTCAAAACAACATATTGGGCATGCTGACAATATCTGTAATTACTCATTTGTTTTGTCTTACTAGTCTAGGCAGAACAATTTTGCAAAGAGAAAGCCCCAGGAATAAATTTGATATGTTAGTAACCAGAAACTCAGGATTTTTGACACTATTAACTGAACATCGGTATTCAAAGGCTCGTAAAGGTTAGTGACATGATTGGTAACACTTGAAAATGCTTCAAGAACCAAATGACTTGAAATATATACCAACTATACACTAGCAGGAGTGGATCACCCACCTGGGAGGATTTGTCTATAATTTGTTTACTTAAGGAGAATCAAGCATAAACATAGGAGTATCTTAATTTTTACCGGGGACGATAAAAATAAGCTCCATAGAGAGCCACACAGCAGGTTTCCGTGGTATGAATGATATTGATATTGTTTATTTTAGAATGAGTCAACGTTTGACTACAAGATTTTCACAGGAGAATCCTTGCATAGTTTACTTGATTCTAGAGTAGTTTCAGCCCAAGTTGAGGACTACCCCCAATCATGTCATTTATCTTTAATAAGGGATTTCAATATATAACAGGCTGTAGATGTACTGGTAGCAAGAAATAAATTCAGGAGTAAGTTTAATTCAATCTATCAATTCACCTAGCCGGTAACCCAGTTGACCTTTACAGTCATCTGTAAAATGGAAAAAAGAGGAGTGATTAATTTGATTTGTCACATGATATGATGTGTGAGCATTAGACAAGTCAGAGTCAAAGTAAGATGAGTGGGATATTCATCTGCAGTCCACACAGACTTCCAAATATAGTCATAATTATGCTAGAACATTATAGGATGTCAGTATTGATAGAGCTGTAGTTAATAGGGTATTTGACTATAAATCAACTGCTAATAGTCAAAACAAAATGATTAAAACTAGGTTTCAGATGACTGTTTTGGCTAATGTACAGTAATATTGAAACAAAAATATTTCCAATATGTTTTGATAACATGCACAAATATTTCCAATATATGTTTTCCAAACTTGTTAAAATATTAGTATCACCTTTGAGTGAACTTGAAATATTTATAAAATATTTTAATAAATTATCAAGGAAAACCTGTCAGTTTTATACAGATACATGTACATACTGTACATGTATGTATCATACAATCTGTATGCGTGACTTCGTAATTAAATAACAAGTGGAGTAAGACATGGTTTTGAAAAAGAAAATGCTTGAAGTTAAACATAGCTAGACTGTTTTGAAAATGTCATTTATCATCCCTTAGTATCACATTGTGGCAGGGTAGGAATAAATTTGTGTTTTTTAAGGGCGATTTTTATTAGAGCCTTGGGGCTATTTTTGAATTTTGGGGGGCTATTTTTCTACCACTGGGGCTACTTTTTCGTTGTATACCAGAATTTGAAGAATGCAATGAAAGATTCCCCATGTTTTAGCCAGTACTTCATCCATAAAAGCAACCATTTAATTCATTTTTGTTTCAATGCCATAATAAGAAAAAAATGTGAAATTTTACGTGGCAAATCTGAGGGCTATTCTGAAGGAAATGGTCGCCCCAAAGAATTGGGTTTTGGGGATTTTAGGGGGCGATTTGGGCTTTGCCAAGGGCTAAATCGCCCGTCGTCCTGGGTTATTTCCTACACTGCATTGTGCTTATCAGGACCTTTAAAGCAAGAGCATGAAGCAGTTACTGCACATAAGCTGTGCACTCTGTGCACTTGTATAAGTCTGTACATCTGTATACACTACTGTGCTCCTGGGATTGTTGTGTTAGTATTGTGGCCTTCCATCATCTATTGATTATCAGATGATATTGCCCCAGCCAGCCACAGATTAGGGAACCTTTTATTAGTGCAGGTGTATGGAAAGGTTTGCAGCAAGAAACACTGAGGCTGTTATAAGATGATTCTCCCTGCTTGGGCCTCCTGGAAATGTGAAGGTAAAGAAAAGATAAGAAAATAAGGAAAGAAAAAAAAGGGGGAAAGGAAAAATAATGTTTGTTTAAGAGAGTAGATGTGTGCATGCATGAGTAGCATGAGAGTGATTAAATGTGTGTGAGTGAACTGTAATAACTGCAGTTAACCACAACTAATGTAGGGACAGTGATTTTCCACGATAACGGAAAACGGACGGAATTTCCGGAAATCACAACCTGAAACGGAAAATGAGTTTTCAAACGGAAAGTCACGGAAAACCTCTTTTTTCTCCAAATTTTTACTTTTTGAAAGGAAAAAACACGAAACTCTGAACAAAAATTAGAAAAAGTTGACACAAAACACAGAAACAGCGAGAAATATTTGTTTCAAGTTTCATGTAAACGGAATTGTCATTTTTTTCTTGTATACAAAGTCTATGGTAAAACAGAATTCCATTTTTCAGACAAGTGAAACGGAATCCAGATTTTTGGAAACGGAAAAGGCCTTTTCTTGAAACGGAAAAATCACTGTCCGTACTAATGTTGTACAAGAGTAGAAGTTGTTATGGATATCAGTATACATGGCGTCACTATATGGCATACGTGTGTCAATGCATTTGGTGGGGGCACAGAGACAGAGTAGGGATGCCAGTTGTTGATGATGATGATTTTGATAATAATTAGAAGAAGAAGAAGAAGGAGGAGGAAGAAAGAAAGAAAGGAGGAGAAGGAGAAGGAAGGAAGGAAGAAGAAAAGTAGTAGTAATAGTAAGAACAAGAATAAGAAAAGTAATAGTAATAGTAAGAACAAGAATAAGAATAGTAGGCCCCTATACACTTTTTGTACCAGATTTTGTAATGGTGAATGGTTTCCCCATTTTCAGTATCCAAAACACATTGATTACATGAGACAACTTACAAAGTACGGATACTAACATCTCGTTCCTCTTCAAAATAACATTTATCTTAAACTCCATTTTCAAGTAATCAAACTCATGTTGTTGTTCAAAATACAACAATACCCCTAATTTGAAAGCAGAATGTAATTGCTGCTTACATAAATGTTGTTTACTTTTCATCATTTTCATTACATTTCAGATGATCACAATGTTCAGGGTCCAATTTCAATTTCTCTGTATACTAATTTGAATAGGACAGTGCAATTATGTTTACACAATAACAATAACACTTGGGAAGAAAATGTAATCTAACATACAAGGTGAATGGCCATTGTGTCTGTGACCTCAATTAAACATTACATCAATAATTTGTTTGTTTCATGTCTATAGGTTCTTGTCCTTACAGCAGGGTTGGATCTGGTTGAGTGGGTCATTGTATCCAATTAACTTCCTTGAGATTTCAAGGTTTCTTCTGTCCTTTATTTTTCAGTTACTGTAGCTTGTTGTTAAGATGTGTGGCAACATCTGTGTGTAGTTAATGAAGTGTTAATGCCATTGTTATGGAGGTGCTAGTGGCAGCACGTTTTCTCACATGTGTGTTCAGTGGTTTGCCAATCTGTGTTTGTTCCCATCTAGTGGGGTGTAAAGTAAAATTTAACCCGTTGCCTCCGAGATTCTGAAAATCCCATAGAGTTAACACAAGGTACATCCGGTTCCCGTAGCCAACGGGTTAATCTCATTAGAAATTACAGCTAGGACACTGTACAAAATGACAGAATTGTGAAGAGACAATTTTGTTTAATGGTTCAAGGTCAAAGGTCACCAGGCCATCTTAGTCTTCAATCTAAAAAAAAAACAATCTTTATTTTCTGCTGTTTGTGAAAGATGTTTCGATGTTTTTTTTGTATTAAAACAAAATAATGTTGTGATATATATATTCATGTTGGTCTAATGTTGTAGATCCTTGAAAAATGTCATTAAAATATGTGATTTTGATAGGGTCAGTAGATTGCATGTTTGGTATGAAAAGGGAGGTGAGCAGGACATGAAGTATATGAATTGAAGGACATGGCCATTTTCAAAAAGGGCAAGTTCAGAAAAAGGGCAGGCATTCTTGAGTCATTGAGGGCATTGAAGCCAAACAGTAAGCATAATGAATAAGAAAAAAATGGGGGTGTCAAGTTCTAGAGGGATGAAGATGGTATCCACTCATTCAATCACAGTCAAGAAAGGTTACTGTCTGACCTCCCATTATATGGCCATCAGTTTAGCGGACCTGTCTATTATCCAGACAGTGGTCTTACCAGTCACTGCCAGTAATTGATATCTCTTTATCAGAAGTGCACACAGACACCTGCAGGGTATCAGGGGAATGATAGATAAAATGTCACTTGTGTGGAGTCTTACGCAATTTGTGCATTGTCTGTAGTTTTAGCTAGTGATGTGTTTTTGATAATTTTGATAGTTGTTTGTGTAATTGATATCCCTTTATCAGAAGTGCACACAGACACCTACAAGGTATCAGGGGAATAGTAGATAAAATGTCACTTGTGTGGGGTCTTATGCAATTTGTGCATTGTCTGTGGTTTATAATAGAGTGATGTGTTGTACCCCCCCCCCCACCCCCTTGTATTGACACAAAGTACTGTGTTTGTACATTATCTTATCCCGCCATACATGTATATTGGGATGACTGTGGCCGGATAACTGAGATTAAACTGTAGATTTCATGTGGAATCAAAAGTAAGGAAGGGCACTGAGGCAAGTATTAGAAAGGGCTTTGTGAATTGAGTACAATGGACACTACGGCTAAAGAGAGAAGACCAAAGACCATGGCCTTTGGGTTGCTGTTTGTTTATATTCCTGTTTTGTAACAGGCAGTGTTCAAGTCCAGACTTGAGTTCAATTTTAAATGGACGTGGACTTGGACTCTGCATGAAGTCACATTAATAATTTAATAAAATGACACAATGACAATGGTTTACTTAAAACTGTGGATCTTTCAGAGAAGCAAACTGTTCCTTTTTTGCAGTAATTAGTTCTTTGTTATACTCCTGCCATTGTGTACACTAATTACATTCCTATGTGTAAAATAGCTGCATATTACAGTTTACAAAAATCTGTATACCAGTACTCTAAATGATAAATTTGACAATAAACATACTCGTATCATACGTGGCATCATGTGTAATTTGCTCTTTAACCCGTTAGAGATGCTTTGATTTTGCAATAACACACATTTTCCATAGACCCCAACACAAGATATTTCATACCGGGTCTTCAACTGGTTAATAGAATTTAAAGCCCAAGTTTAGTTTTGGGGATTTTTTGTTTGTTTGAAAGCTTTGTGCCCAAAGGTCATATCACCCCAATTACAGTATCTGAATGTCTTTCGTTTTTTAAAAATTAATTAATGAAACATCTCCGGGGGGGGGGGGGGGGGGGGGGCCCGAGGTCAGATTATTAACCCTTTGATGCTAATGTAAAATATAGTCGCAAATCTCGGGGTCGCCCCCCCCCCCCACCCCCCCACCCCCGAGATTTTTCATTAGTTAATTTTTCAAAAAACAAAGGACATTCAGAATTTTTCTTAAGTGTTATATGACCTTTGGGCATAAAGCTTTCAAATAAAAAAAAAATCCCCAAAACTAAACTTGGGCATTAAGTTAGTGAGGAATACAGCTATTTGGATGTTGGTTTTGTTATTTTGATTTTGCATACTCTCTTTTTCCCTTCTGCCTTTCTGCCTAGTTACCTGACTGTCCTAAGTATTTCATGATTTGAAAAATAAATTTATCTACTATTAAAAATATTCCGAAGTAATTGACCTTTGCCAGCACACATTGATGTACATGTAAGCAGTATTATTGATTTTATCTTTCTTCTAAGTGGTTGTATAAATTATGAAAATTTTGTGACTGCCTGTCTTCTTGTGTTTTCTATTATTCACAGAATTGTGACTTGGCAATTTGATAAATCATCCCATCTCCATTTAATGTTATCAGGTTGATGGCTGACATTGAGGGAGAAAATTGTTAGCCTTGGGGGTCTACATTATTCCGAGTGCTTTTATTGGAAAGGAATCACGTTTCGCGAGAGTCGTGGATTGCGTGGGTGCTGTATCTGTGAACATGAAAGCATTTATGAAGAATGTGCATGTACAAGTACCCGTGTAATGACTGTGTTTTGTATGGGGGCTATTCCCATAAGGTCTTAGGCACCATACTGAAAAGGTTATTGTGCTGGTTTTCACTGTCTCTCAAAAATTTTCAAAGGATGATAACATTCAAATATGCGTAGAATGAGATACATTCAAGTGTATGTTCTGGAGAAGATTTGTGCATGTATGTAACATATGTGGAAAACGATGTACGTATACATAAACATTCATGCATGTTGTATGTGTATCAGTTAATTTGAGTCAATGATCAGTTCTTGTTTTTCAGTTCATATTTTGAGTAAAACAAGATAAGTAATAACACAAGAACAAAAAAAGGTTTCTACACTGTTTTATTTGTGCCTGCTAGTAGAGACTGAATGCCTGAGATAAATTAATTTAATTCTCTGGAAATCACATGTTTTTGTCCTCACTTTGCAGGGAAGTATGACACACACATTGGTACTAATTTTAGATTTTGTTTGTCACACATGTACATAAGATTAATGTAAATGTGTCCTCATGGGTATCTTAAATTCATAATTTGAGAATTTACGCATCCTTATGGCTTGTGGACCAAGTTCTGGATTTTGAATTTATTTCTAGTGAATACTTCAAGAAGGCATTGATCCAATTGGAATAAGCTTTGTAATTTCCCAACAGTAAATGGGTGAATTTGCATGTTTGAACTGGAGTCCCTGGATGAAAAATTAAATTCATAAAGGATAAACTGTAAATTGTTTCCAGCATGGTTGTTTTAATTCAATTCTAGAATTAATGTGAAATTGCATTTATAAGTCAAATGATGCTTTACACATGTCCATGTTAACCTGTAGTAATAATTAGGAAAACTTGAGAGATGGGTCAACCTTGTATAATATTCTGTTGGTGGGAAGATTGAATCAAAGTTGTTACTTGTAAATTTACAAAACATGTCAGCTGCAGTTCAGTACACTTAATGTTACTTGAAAAATAGATACAATGCTCCTGTGTCTCTTCCGTAAAATGCTCAGTATTATGTCAAATATAGTTGTCAATAAAAAACAGAGGTCCATCTCTTTATTTTTGTGTGCAGTGTACTCAGATGGATGCGGTTTATGCTTACATCAATTTCCCATGTGTCGTAAATGACATCCCTGTCTCAGTGGAAGTCCTCCTGTATCCAGACTGTTGCCATGGCAACCAGAGTTGGATTGAGGTAGGAGCATCAGCAGAGGGAGGCAGGGAGCAGCCGACCGGCATGCAGGAGTACATCGTGCTGGAACAGTGGATCATACAGGTGTTACCTAAAAGGTAAATGGACCAATAATTCCTCAAGTTTATTTAACCTCTGGGACTCGCTACTTAAAAGTTTAGTGACATGATTTGGAACACTTGGAAATGCCTCAAGAACCAAATGAGTTGAAATGTATACCAACTATACACTAGCTAGAGTGGATCTCCCAGCTGGAAGGATTTGTCTGTAATTTGTTTACTTAAGGAGAAGCAAGCATGAACATACTAGTATTTTAATTTTATCCGGTATGATAAAAATAAGACCCATAGAGAGCCACACAGCAGGTTTGTCTGCCACGAGGGACAATAGACATTAGTTATTCTAGAATGAGTCAACGTTTGACTACAAGATTTTCACAGGATAATCCTTGCATAGTTTACTTGATTCTAGAGTTGTTTCAGCCCAAGTTGAGGACTACCCCCAATCATGTCATTTACCTTGAAAGCATTATTGTTCAATGAGTGATGATGTGATGATGTGATGATGATTTATACTCCCATGAAGGGAGTATAACCATAACTTTATATATATTTGCTTGTAAAAAAAGGTCTACAATAGAATATTTGATTCACTGAAAAATGTGTACTTTTTTGACAGAGGCATAAGGCAAGGGGTTAAATGAAATATTCAAACATCATTCTTCATTCATTCATTGTGTAGCTAATTACACTACAGTCATCTCATACTTATAGTGGGCTATGATCCTACCTTATTTATATGCAAACTAGAACTGTTATTGAAAGAGTAAATGTGATCATGAGTCAAAACTGTTTATGATTCCTCATGAAGTCTCAGATAACCATTTTGACTAATAACTGAAGTGAAACTGTCACTAAAAGTAATGTGTTAAAGAAACAAAAATATCAAGTTGCTCATTTATATACTGTACAGTATAACTTCATGGTTATTATACTAACTGCTTTCATCATTTTTTTTTATAACCACAGCATCCTTTTCAACCATAAAATTAATGTTTATGTAAATTAACAGTGCTATATTTCCACGTAGTACCCTTTAATAGTACAACAAACAAAGTTAGAACTTTAATAAATTCCTGATGTTTTGGTTTACCACCTTCAAGCTGAATTATTGAGAACATCATTTCTCTACTCGAGTCAAGAGTTATGTGTTTGTTTTCTGAGTGGATTTCTAATGACACTATGTAGACATACAGGTATTATAATTTTTGTTCTATGTCTTCTCATCCCTGGCTCTCTCAATCAACTCTGTACATATTCCCCACCACTACCTCCTCGTGATCACCATTCTACTAATCCTGTTATTCTTGCCCAGGTTCCCCGATGGCTACACCAGTTTCCGTATGCTGATGCAGGCGGTGCGATCATTCCTGCATTTCTCTCAGCTGAGCGCGTGGCTATGCAATACCCAGGGGATGGCTCCAACCAATATAGTGTACAGGTACGGATAAGGACAGGCGCTGTTGCAGTGTATACCAAGGATGTTTTATATAAATGACTCATTTTAAAGGTGTACATACTGTATCGTTATCAGGTTGAAACTTGCCACTTGACAGACTGAACTATAGTGTTATTTTCCCCTACCCACTCATCCAGGTGAAATTTTTATTCTAGAAAGTGTTAATTTTTTAGAATTGGGACAGGGTAGATAGTGGTGACAAAAAATGAAGTCCACCTTAAAATGTTGGCACCTGGTACTTCGGATTACATGTATGTTACCTTATAAATGCAGGGATAAATTAGTAAGTAAAGAGCTGACTCCTTTCCCATTATGCAGCAACACATTCTAATAACCCAAATATTTTATAACTCTAGTAATAGCCCCTTTAAAGGCAGTGGATCTCATTTGCAAACATCCCCGCAGATCAGGAAAAGATAACCCATGCCCTTAGGCTATTAATGAAGGGCATGTGTGTGAAATCTGGGGGTCATTTATTACCTAGAATTTGAAAAATGTGAAAGAAAAACAACCGTTTAGTGTATGTTCTATGGTAGGAATTTTTCTCTCGCGAGAAAAAATTCAAATCAGAGTGTAACGGTCACTATAATTCCAGTAAAACTGAGTTTCTAGCTCCTATATTTTGCTAAATGTTCCCAGATGGCATTTTCTTCTAAGTGTCATCGTATTTACACAATGTTTATTTTTAGTCACGCAAAAGAGATGCCCTGCCTTTAATATTTGCAAGGAAACTCAACTGACTTCAGTGAATTGACAGGTGCATATACGGGTAACCAATTAATCTGACAACATTCAAGCTACATACACTGTAACTGTGACGAGAACAGTGTTGATTGAATTAGTGCTTTATTAGCAGCTATTTGTTTTGATTTGGAGAAAATTATGAACTCTTTAACTAGATGGAGCAATAATATTGTTTCCAATATGCCATATCTGTATATTCATAATTAACTGTATTTGAGGTATCATTTCATACCACGTGGCAAAAAGATCAAATGAAAGTTGTCAGTTATGATGACATACATTTCCGTATTACACACAAATTTGTGAATTATGCATTTTTATGTCATCTGTATTTGAAATTAAATGTAGCAAGACAGTATTTATTGTGTTTTTTCCCCCTAAAAGAAAATGTTTCTCAAATCAGGGTCAATGTGTCATAAAACTTCTGTCAATTTGCTGTCAGCAATTCTACTTTCACACCCAATAATGCTGGACAGTAAAATGCATTTAAGCACGAAACCAAACGACTTCACATGAACACGTACCTCTATTAGGGTGTTAAAAAGGAAGTTATATGTGAGTCATTTGATTGATACTTTCCCCTTTGTTCTTTAAAGGAAAAGTCTGGATGTATTTCTCTCAATGATTGAAAGTAATTTTCTAGTGCATTCACATACACGCAGTGTCAACATATACTTGTTTTGAGTCCTCTGATGTCAATTCCAGTATATTTTTGATTCAAATTTCTGAAAAGTGATGTAGAAAATTTGACCAAAATTCAGAGTGAATGCTTTAATGTTGGCTGAAAA
>JZLH01S0387984.1:5826-18832 GCA_001188425.1 Eucidaris tribuloides | reverse complement strand
GGATCCGTACAACTGTACTGCAAGCGCATGCAAGCATGGCACACGGTTCGGTTGCAGGTGCAGTGCACAATCAGGCACGGAACTGAAAGTGCAGCGCAGGTAGTCGATCACACGTAAATTACGTATGAATGCGTTGTTTATTCTATTTCGGCTTACTTAACTCTTAAGATGTTTCTTCAAATTATTGTGTTAGACGGACTGGACACTTTTCGTAATGGCTGAATGATGAAATGCAACAAGCCAGAGTGAACTAAACTTAAGTTTTGTGTGATTATCATACCACCAGCCAAATTAAATCCGACACTCGACAGAATTCAGAAGCCGACTGTCCACAGCACAGCAGTGCCACAGACGTGAACACAGCATTGTGCGCCTTGCTGTATGTCAGCGACGGGGATGCGACGGGTGCGCGGACACTGCACGAAGTGGTAAGAATAAATTTACAGTGCGGGAAGCAATTTGGATTAATCTCACATGCTCATGGT
Source organism: Eucidaris tribuloides (assembly GCA_001188425.1). NCBI lineage: Eukaryota > Metazoa > Echinodermata > Echinoidea > Cidaroida > Cidaridae > Eucidaris > Eucidaris tribuloides. The sequence continues at coordinate 18,347 of JZLH01S0387984.1, read as the reverse complement.
GTCTGCTACTGAAGTCATTGTCCTACACGCCGGGTGTTTAGTTCTGTGGTCCTGCCAGAGATTAATTTCATACCGGTTAAAACCGTTAAACTAAACTAACGTTAGACTAATGTTTGTTTCTCCTCAACCATGTCAACTTCAGGCTGCAGAAGAAAAATTCAATAGGGGTGTAAAGTAGAGCGTAGCCATAGATCTGACGTGTTAGTTCAAATCCTTCTAGTCTCTAATGTAGCCAGACAGTGTACAGACATGACAGGTGTAGATTCTAACGTTAGACTTACATCTATCATGATTTTGGTTTCAATTCTTTCAATTGTGCAATACATTTGGGTTTGGACGTAATTTTTTAACATATTTGGGTTCAAATTACTGCTTATTTAATAATAGTTCTACTTGTTGTACTATGAATTTGTGTATTGAATTTTTTTCTTTTAATAATTTGATGTATTTCTTCTTGTGAAAATTAACATTGCAACTGTATTTAAATCTCATTTCACATTATTTTTATGTAAACTCCTGCAATTCGGTCCTTCGGCTGCAAAAGGAGATATTTCACGCTTATACCTTGAATAAATAAATAAATGAATAAATAAATATAGGATATGCTTCAACCTTGGCTCTGAAGCATTTTTGACTTCTCCCAATATAATGTCACTGCCCTTGGCTTTCTTTTTAACCCGTTGAAGACGATTTGATTTCACTATAACGCGCATTTTCCATAGACTCCAACACAAGTTAACTTGTACTTAGTCTCCACGGGTTAAAGACAACTAGGGTTGCAAAATTCCCGGGAATTTTCAATGTGGAAACTTTCCATGGGAATTTTCGGAAATATTGGGAATTTTCGGCAACTTTCGGCAACTTTGCTTATTTTCATTCATTTAGCATTTGGGTGTAAAAATGAAACAATTATTTATCTACTATCAGAAATTCAAATCATTTACTGTAGTCTTAAACACAAGAAGAAAGGAGAAGTCAAACAGTGATTTATGTTTGTTCAACAGTTCTTGAGTCCATAACTTGCTGTTGTTTACAACATGTACATAATATCAGTGCATCCAGCCAAACATGATACATCCAATGTACGCACCAGCTTGCTTGATGCACTCTTACATGTACTCAAAGTTTGTGAACGAGTAGCAATAAGATGGACAAGTCCACTCAATGAAATACACATTTTAGTGGAATTTTTCACTTCATGTAGATGCACTGCACACATTTAGAGGGATCAGATAGTGTCATTCACAGTGTACAACTCTTCCATGCATGTGTAATGTGTGCAGTCTCTCATTTGAGCTGATTTCTCCTTATCAAAAAGGCTCAGGCAAGCCAAAAAAGAGGTAAAAACTATTTCATTCATGTGAAGAAGTGCTGTACAACACATTACTGATGAAATTTTCCAAAAATGAAATAATTTTCCATTTAATATGCTAAATATGAAAATTCCCAAAATTTCCTGCCCATTGAAAATTCCCGAAACTTTCCATGGAAAGTTTTCAAATTCCCGGAAAGTTTCCAACCCTTTGCAACCCTTTAGACAACTATTGTATAGTTCATCAAAATTTTAAAAAATGGGAACCAGTAGATCTACATTTATACATCTCTTTCAGCAGTACATAGATCTAGTTGTATGTCTGCATACTTTTTGCTGTACCGGTACTCTGTATAAACATGGAATTAGTAAAAGTAGTGATAGACCGAAGGCTTCGACCTGTATATCGTGTCCGTGGTCGTTTTTCAGGAGTTATCAGTCGATCTTGACAAGTTTTAAACCATAGGTACCTGTATTATACCTGTCAAGATCGTCTGATAACTCCTGAAAAACAACCACGGACATGATACACAGGTCGAAGCCTTCAGTCTATAGTAGTAAAAGACTGACGGTCGTACAATCTGGAATAATAAGATCACAGCATTATGTGTTATTCTGTGACTCTGATCTGATAAAGAATAACCCTAGTCCCGAATGGACATGCACAGTCTATTACTTACTGCTTTTCACTGTTCTTCAGCGGCATACCACCAGGGAGGTGGGAAACAGACCACGAGGCTATGCTGGGTGATTGACAGCAAAAGTATGTCTGTGATTTAAATAGGTACACTGACCTCTGTGGTTCAGAGAAGTATAGTTTAATGTTCTTCTCTGGACATATTGAATGTGTGTGTGTGCGCTAGTCTACTAATGCATCTTCTGTTACACTGTCTAGACTAGTCCATTCAAATGATTAAATGGCTCATAGCCAGTGGGGGGGGGGAAGGGGGGGGGTAGTGTGAGTGCACTTAACCCCACATGGTACTGTATGTGCCACATCTGAAAAATTAAACGTAGGGAGCTTTGGAACTAGAACAAGCATAAAACTGGGTTTTCTTAATTTTAAAGCCCAGGTTTAGTTTCAGTACGGTAAATTTGCAATTCTGTTTTTTGAATACATAATACATGAAAGTTGCTCGCTCTGAAACTTCTACATTTTGAAGACATTACTAAAAATGTAAAATCTTGGGAGGGGGGGGGTGGTACCATGGAAATGGAGACAGACCAAGAGCACGTATTGAGTGCCACCCCCCCTTTCCTGGACTCCCTTTTGATTTTGTTGACTTTGTCCTAAAACATTGTTGTCCACATCTAATTTGTGAGCTTGTTTAACACTTTGAGTGCTATCGGCGAACCGGTTCGCCCACGTACAACATCAAGGAGGTACTATCGGCGAACCGGTTCGCCGAGAAGACAATCAGATCCATACCTTTTAATTCGAATGACAGATGTCACTGAAGTTCCTACCAATTACATTTATCGGAAAATGAATACACAATGAACCAAATAAATAGTTAAACTGTATTGTCTCGATAGCATTTGCAATTTTACAGAAAATAATACAATTTGGAAAGGTTATACACATAAGTCCGAAACAATCCAGTCCCTGGTAAACACACCTGGATTTTTAGCCCAGCATTCAAAGTGTTAACAGTGTTGTAGTCGAGGCCAATTTTTGGTGGTCTCGACTGTGGTCCGACAAACTCTATGCAAATGTTTCTGAGCTTCCTCGGCTTCGAAACCTGTGGGCTTGACTACAACACTGTTGTTCACATCAAACCATCATCTCAGTATCAGTTGCTGTAGTGTAGTCTGACACTCTAGTGACTCTACCACAATTTACATGTAAATCCAGAAAAGGGGCTACGCTGTAAACTGTCTACACAATACACTATGGGTACATTCAGTTGATTGAAATGGGAGATTGATACCAATTTAGTTACAAATCTTAATGTAACTGCTGTTTGTACCTTCATTTTGTATGATTGTGCAAATGCCAAGACAAGCATGTGTGTATATACATGTGATCTTAGAAGTATAGACCTACACAGAGTTTTAATCAAAACACAAAACACAACAACAATGACAATACGATGTGCCCAAATCCACCTAAATATGGCACAAATTTACAGAAAACAGAACACATATAGAAAGAAATAGGGAGAAATTCATAGTTCAAAGCAAGTTTTTACTTCTTTTTCCCTACTCTTCTGAAAAGTAAGTTGTAAATATTTTTATCTCAGCGAAGTTTTTTTTTGTGTGTAATGGTGACATTCAGAGTTGTCACCAGAGTAATTTTGGAACCGGGTAAAAAGTGATTGCGCAGCATAGCGAGCGAAGCGAGTGGAGCTATCGCGCCTCATAATCACTCAATTACACAAAAATCTAAGAATTTGTGCCGGGTGGCAAGGGTGAAATTTACTGTGAGTACCGGACAGAGATTTTGAGAGCAGGGTAGCTCCGCGCGCGCCGCCCGGCATGGTGACAACACTGGTAACATTTATGATGAATTTCTGATATCTCCTTTTTCTAATTGTTATAGTTCTTTACAGCTGTCTGAGTGCCTGGTAGCCAACCACCACAATGGCATGTTTGATTGGCTCTCGAGTCCTCCGTGGTCCAGACTGGAACTGGGCTGATCAAGATGGCGGAGACGGACATCTAGGAACAGTTTGTGAGATAGTAAACATTGACAGTGGACCGGATGGAATCAGTCGAGTCTCATCTGTGAAAGTTGTATGGGATTGTGGGAAGAAAGCTAATTACAGAACGGGCCACGATGATAAATACGATCTACGGTTGTATAGTGATTCACGCATAGGTAATTATTCAGCAACAAGTAATGTGTTAACCCTAAGGCCCCATGAAATAAATTTCAATTTCACGTTTTTTTTTTAAATTGAGGAGATGGTACTGTGTTATTTGATACTAAAATTTTGTTCTGTCCAGGTTAAATACATGCACAACTAAGTCTAGAAATGGTATAAACACAGGATTCTATCTCATAAAACTTGCAATCAATTGCAAATCCAAAAATCGATTGTAAGTCTTAAAAATACTGGGTTCTGATTGGTTGAAATCAACTTGCGATTGATTTTTGAGAGTTGCAATCAATTGCAAAGTTTTATGAGACAGGGCCCAGGGCTGGTATTCATCATCATCATACCATTTTTCCCACTATGTGGTGTTGGACAGTACATTTCCTTGATGGCTCTCCTCCATGCTGTCCGGTCATATGGGACAATGTGGGTAATGTTAGACACTCTTCTGTCTTCTTTGATTGTAGTTATTGTTATAATATCTTTTAATCAGTATCACGTATTCTCTCACGTGCATCTATCTGGGTGCTGGGGCGTGAACGGCAGGTGGACCGATTCGGCTACCACACCGGGACAAATCTTGCAAAGATGTAAAATAAACACAAATTAAGTAATTTATAGGGCCTTGCTGAGGGTGAGTATCACATAGTACCCCTTATTTAGGCTGTCTTACCATGTACCATAATTCTCACAATACTCACACTGTCATTTTTTTTTCTTAACTTATGCCTGTTAGTTGCTGGCTCCTCCCTTTAACCACAGTACGTTTTATGAATACCATCTCTATTTAGGGATTGCCCACACCTTCTCCAAATGCCACGAATGCTACAAGAATGACACGATGGGGATGAGATGGAAATGCTCCCTCTGCGCAAATTACATCCTCTGTGAGACCTGTTACCATGGCGACAAGCATGACATGCAGCATGCATTTCTACGACTGGATGGGCCACATTCCAAGGGGTAAAACATCATTTTTGTCGAGCCCACCGAGGTGGAGGGAGACTAAGGAATCACTTTGGCATCTGTCCGTCCATCCGTTACGCTTTCAAAAACTTGAATAACTCTCTGCTAAATGCTCCAGTTTCAATGAACTTGGATGGAAGCTTGATCATACAGACTTTCAAATTTAGAAGTATGTGAATGTCACCACAAGGTCAAAGGTCACCAGCAGGGGTCAATGAACTTTTTGAGACAATGTTAAGTTTATTTGAGCAAGTTTTGTTTATGGCCCATAACTTTGCCCCATTTGCCCAATTGCGACCAAACTTGGGTGGTAGATGTCTCATGGAGAGCTGAAGGTCACCACAAGGTCAAAGGTCACCAGCAGGGGTCAACAACCTTTTTGAGCCCAATGTTAATTTGTTTGAGCAAGTTTCTATGTATGCGAAACTGGGCTAGACACATTTTGGCTTTTGCGCCTTGTTTTTTTATTGGGGTTCAATATTGCTTACTTCTTTTATCAAGATTTGGATGTTCAATGATTCTGTCAACCAGGATGAGGTTACTACATATAACAAATCATTTGCAGTATTTTTAACCAACCTGAAAATCAAGAAAAACCCAGACAATGACATCCCCTTTTTCGGACCAGGGAAGGGTTATGGAATTTTAGAAAAGTCCTTGAAATCAGGGAAGAATTAGTGAAATTTGTTCGTCCCATGATCAAACATCACCTCGTTGCCATGGACACAATGTGAGAAAGAAATAGGCAAATCAAGTATAGGTCAAATTGATGATCCTAGAATTTGAACCTTTCATCATGAAAAAACAGGGAATTATGTTTCCATGCATGAAATACAGGAACCCTGATTTATATTGTTCTTAATTGAAACTACTATATTTCAACTTGTAGTTGTGCAAAACTCATTGGCTGTCAGACACTGTTCTCTTCTTAAAATTTCGAATGCACCTCCATCACGTAGACTAATGCAATGTTATGGTTTCATCAGTTGCAGCGATATCTCCTCCAGTGAGATTGATCGGGCCTTTCATATTCCACAAAAGGGTCATCAATCTAGTTGTCTGGACTCATCCCAGATAATGTAAGAGAAGGGGAAATTGTGATGCTGGGCAAGTGTAGAAATTTCTTGAGTTATCAGACATTTATTCTCTGTGTCTTGTTAAAGGCATTGTATAACAATGTTTCCAGTTGAAAAAATCTGAGCTACATGATTCCCCATGATATCAGTGTCTCTGATACAGTCTAAAAATGAACCCCTGAAAAAATTGCAGTTAAAAACGATCATTAAGAGCTTTGAAAAAGTGAAAATCGTTGAGAGACCATTCCAGTTTTCCCCATAGACTGCTGTATTGCAGAATTTCCTATCGGTTGACAATAATTAATGTGCCAATTTGTATCTGCATATATTTTACTCGTGACAGCATGACTGTCCAAACTTTTGTGTTCTAGGGTGTTTATTGGTCCATTCAAACACTGTCAGATATGCCAGATAGCAAAGTTAGACAATTTTTTAAACGGGTCTTCCACAGTCAGTATTATATAGCGTCTTTAAACCTTATCCTCTTCCTTCTCCCAGGATGTTGGTCAGTGAGAGAGGTCAGAGCAAGAAGACCCAAGCCATGGGAATATTTCCAGGAGCCACGGTCAAGAGAGGACCAGGATGGAAATATGATAACCAGGATGGTAAGATGGTGTGCTACGGGGCACCAGATGTGACAGAATCGTTGCATATAATGTAGCTTGTGGGTTTTGATTATATTCTACAGCACCATCTTTATTAACCTGTTGCCTCTGAGATTCTGAAAATCCCATAGAGTTAACACAGGACACATCCGGTTCCGGTAGCCAAAGGGTTAACTCTTAATGTGCCAAAGACACAAATAATGCACCATGTCTGTAGACATGAGTATGGAGCTGTCATCTCCATGGCACGTTTAAGATTTAACACATTTTACGAACTGATCGCTCCAAGGATGGAATCAGAAACATAACTGTTCATGGCCTAACAGCAAGTGACCCCCCCCCCCCAAAGAAAAGAAGCTTCTTAGGTCTGTCAAAAACCAGTTTTACAGCCAAATTATATCCATTCATAGCCAAACAGTGATGTGGGCAACCCCCTCCTGTGGTGCAACACTCGCTCCAGTCAGTGTATATGCTGGTAAATTTTCAACTCGGTGGATTCTGGCTCGAGACATGTTAGACCAATCCCAATCATGCCAATTTTCTTTAATCAATAGAGTAATGACATTGCCACCAACCCTACCTCATGTTTGCTTTGGTGTATTTACATGCATTTATTTATTTGTCTATTTATTTATTTGTTTATTTATTTATTTATTCAACTTTTATTTGATTTATTTATGTGTGTATTTATTAATTTTGCATAATTTACTGACTTCTTTCATATATTAATTTATTTCTTTTATTCAGTCATTAGTTCTGTAATTTTTAATTCCTATAATCTTTTATTTATTTATTTATTGACTCATTGATTGATTGATTTATCTATTTATTCATGTCCTCCTTTATTCATTTATTATTTTTTTAATTTATCTGTATATTTACTGATGGATTAATTCTGGAATAATCTCCCTATTTCATTACGTCAAGCAAAATTAGTAGAAGTATTTAAATCTAATCTGAAAATTTATCTCTGGAATTTTAATAGTGTGACACCTTTTAATTAGTCACAACACACTTATCTGTAAAGTGCATTTATGTTTTTGTTTTCATTGCATTTTTTACATATTTTTGTAGTCCCCCCTTTTTGTCCAGTAACTGTGTAATGCACCATGAGCATCTTATTGGTGGAATGTGCGCTATACAAGACTTCACTATTATTATTATTATTATTATTGATTGATTGAATAACTGATCATTTATGTTTATTTGGCTATTTACGTATTTATCAATTTATTATTCATTTATCTGTTAATTTACCTATTGATCAGTTAACCAATGTATTTATTTATTTCTTCCGTTATTTTTTATCATTTATTTATTTTTATTGATTTTTTTTCAAATTTATTTATTCATTCATTTATTCTTCTATTTATTCACATTCTGTCTTTGGCAACAGGAGGAAAACAAAACCATGGCGTAGTGACAGCATTGTGTGGATATGACGAGAATTCCAGACAGACTGCGGCCCTGGTGGAATGGCCCAACAACGAGAGACGTAAATACCGGCTGGGGCACGAAGGAGAGGTGGATTTAAGGACTGTCACTGCCTCAGCTGGAGAAACATTCTACAAGGAGCACATGCCTGTACTTGGTAAGATTTTCCTATCAACTTTAAATCAGCAGCTTAAAATGTCTGGAAGCAATTATTTTTCTTAGAATATCAGTTTATTACTCTGCAAGAGTTTTTGAAGTGTTACAGTTCTGAACATATTACAGAATTTATTTTTCAGTACAGAGAAAGGGAGATTTGCCCTTAAAATTTTCTATTGTATGGCATCACATTTCTGTCAGAATAACCCATTCATCCCATGAAATTCAACCTCATAAATTTCTTGGTAGTGAAATAAATATTTATTAAGTGTATGATTTCAATTAATGTAACAGCTAGACTTGGGTAATGGGAAGGGGTCGTGGAACTAGGGGAAAACCGATAAGGTGATGAAAAGGAGAGTAATGTGGCCTCAGTCTGTGCACCAATTTGGTTTCAAAACACTGAGGTTTATGTCAGCCATAAGTGGGGGGCTGCCAAGCAAGAAGAAAAGACAAGTCAAAGGGTTATGCGATGAATTAGGTGAATTGAGATGTCAGTGCTTTTGGTATGCTTGCTTGAGACCCCCCCCCCCACCCCAGTTAGACATAAGTATAAAAAAACAGCACACAAACCAATTAGGTCAATCTATATACCTAGTAAAGTGGCAGACCCCTCATCTGATACTTGGACTGGCCAAGGATGATTTGGTCTTGTTGAGGGAAATGTGTGTCATTGTACGAGGTTGCCACCTTGGCTTAATCAATGGAATGGTAAGATTGTGCTTGACCATTTATTGATAAGGATACATGCAGTTTCAATTATGGTTGGCATATAGCCTATATATATAATTTCTGATGTTTTGAACCCATTTTGAACCCATTGAAGTTGGCGTGATTTTGCTTTAACACTCATTTCCCATTGACCTCATGAAGAAATATTTTGTTTTTAGTCGTCAATGAGTTAATTCAATTCTGTTATTTTTTTGCCAGGTGAGGATCAGTGTTGGAAGAAAGGTACTAAAGTGATGATAGCTACAGATGAGAACACATTAATGAGGATCCACGGAGAAATCTACTCTGAGCTTGTCAAGGTATTGACAGATTTCAAGACGTCACAACTAAATATTTTCCATAAACATCTGAAAGTGCATGTCTGAATGAAAAGAAGAATCAAAATAGGTAATGTATCATGGCTATGTAAATAGGAGTTTGACTTCCTAATTTAGATATTCCTATTTCAAGTCCACGTCACGGCTGTTGTGTCCAATTAGGTAAGGCACTTCTTTCCCATTACCCCATACTTCTGATAGGAGTTCTGTTTTAAGACAAAATCACCTCAGCACATCAAAGAACCCACCCACTTCACTGAAAAGAGCTTTGTGTTGAGGTCACATATCAACATTGTTTCAATTCAAGGGGGCTAGATGCCTGCTACTAGTGCTGATTATATAGATTTGTTTTTCTAGTCCCTGACATGAACTAATGGTGACAAATCAATAACAATGACAAAATTATATCAAAATAATGAAAGAACAAACAATGTATTATGAATACAGACAGTTTTATAATGTTTATTTCAAAGGTTTCATGTTGAGGAGTAATTCAAACACAAGGTATTATTATTTTTTGTGTGAGCATGTTCTCTGTCAGCGCATGTAAACACAAAGTAGTCACAATGATTAAAATAATGTTGATTTTTAACCTAGTTGGACCAACATGGAAAAATATTTTTTCAACCCCTGGAAGACAAGACACAAAATATCTCATCACAAGGTCTATGAGAAATGCATGTCAAAGCAAAATCAAACCATCTTGAACGGAGTAATATCAGATAATTGTATATAAAACTTAATGAATAATTTATACAGTTGTGTATGTAAATTTAGTAGACAAGGTAAATCAACTGAAATAAATTGTGAGAAAAGTACAGTAGACAAATCCAAAATTTATGTTGTCACAGCTAGTCACCAGTTTCTTCTTCATTCTTTTTCTTGTTATTTTTATTTTTATTTTTTTTGGGGGGGGGGGAATAAAGTTTTTGAGGATGGCAATATTTGTTGACCTTGACTTATTTTCTGCTTTTGATTGATAATGTTATGCTATTTAGCTGCAACCTTAACGCGTTGATTAGACACGAGATACCTCGTCTCAAGCTCTTTTGGAATGCATGTTAAAGCAAAATCAAACCATCTTCAACGGGTTAATGTACATGTATTTCTACATTAGACCGGGCGAGTTGGTTCAGTGGTAGAGCGTCCGCTTCTGGTCCGGGAGGTTGCGGGTTCGAGCCCTGACCGGGTCATACCAAAGACCATTATAAAAATGGTACCTACTGTCTCTAGCCTGGCGCTCGGATATCTAGATGGTGCAGGGAGTTAAACGCATGGGACTACCAGAGGACTAACCCACTACTGTAGTCGAACTGTCTTGTGCAGCCATGTTGCCTAGGGTTACTGAAACGGAGATAGGCACTGCCTGATGTTCCATGTAGGAGCGGGACGGGTTTAACTTTTTTAACTTAATTTCTACATTGTTGAACTTGGGATGTATGGTTAATATTACAGTTTGCAAATTAGCTGACATAGATACCCAAAGAAGAAACTTCAACCCTGTAGAAAGATTTGATTTTGCTATGCATTTCCACATACCCCATAAGGGAAATATATTTACCAACCCTTCCTTCGGCATGAGCATAACTTTGAAAGAATATTTGTAATATTTTAACCCGTTGCCTCCGAGATTCTGAAAACCCCATAAAAACGACACGGTACATCTGGTTCCCGTAGCCAGCGGGTTAACTCAATAAGTTGATTTTGCTAGAACACTTATTTCGTGTAGAAGTTAGAGTATTAGTAGGTGTCTATTTGTGACCAGTCCTCACTTAACAGATTTAAGTTTAAAAAATATTCACAACATTTCTCCTTTCAGAAAATTGGCAAGATTTGTACCGTTGATGGCATAACTGAAGGAGGTCATGTGATTGTTTGTTACGCGACAGGCGATACCTGGGCAGTGATGCCGTTCTTACTGAAAGAGGTAAGAACTGAAGAACACAATCGTTGGTTGTGCGGCAGAAGGGCCCTAGAATATGTTCCCAGCAGAAGGCCGTAACACTCAATTGTCTCTAACCTGAAAACCATCTTTTCTCATGAAATCAAAGTAGTGTGATATTTTTAGATCCTTCTGTCAGTCTGTTAAGTGCAAATATCAAATAAGGCAATATTTCTCAAATTAGAAAAAATTTACCTTCAAGGTTCTTCTGTGGAGAACATATGCTTGGGCCCTTCTGCTGGACAACCGATGACATAATGTGTCATAACCTCTAATGAAAAACATTATCGGAAGATTTCTTGATTGCACCTGACAGAAACAAAAATTTCAATATTTCTAATTCTATGTTCCATTGTGATACCTGTCAGTACACAGAATACATTAAAATAATATTGGCACTATTTGGAAGTATGTACATTTAGTATTAATTATATCCTAGATCAATTTGATATCATTGTAGTGATTGCCCAAGAATAGCTCACACAACATAAAATAGTTTCACCATCAACTGAGCATTGCCAAAAATTGGATATCTCAGAATCGTGACATCACAATGTTGTTACAATTTCCGTTGCAACTGATATTGTGACATCACAAGCCACCTCCGACTGGACGTATACATGTACTCTGCTCATTGGCACAGTGTGTATAAGCACGGCATACTGTACAGTATATTATGTACACCTGCATTGTAATGTACAAATCATCCACTGTACATACAGAGGTTGTCAATGTGTACACTGATTTTTATTTTTTGTCAAAACTCAGAATTTTAAAGAATTAAAGGCAGTGGATCTTATTTGCAAACGTCCTTGCAGACCAGGAAAGGATAACCCATGCCCTTAGGCTATTGATGAAGGGCATGTCTGTGAAATCTAGGGGTCAATTATTACCTAGAATTTGAAAAATGGGACAGAAAAACAATAGCCGTTTAGTGTACGTTCTGTGGTAGGAATTTTTTTCTTGCGAGAAAAAATTCAAATCAGAGTCTAACGGTCACTATAATTTCAGTTAGACTGAGTTTCTAGCTCCTGTATTTTGCTAAAGGTTTCCAGATGGCATTTTCTTCTAAATGCTATTGTATTTCCACAAACTTAATTTTTAGGCATGCAAAAGAGATGGGTAAGCCATTTTTATATAATATTGCAATGTTGTTGGAATA
>JZLH01S0387895.1:122604-159188 GCA_001188425.1 Eucidaris tribuloides | reverse complement strand
TATATTTTCCTAATGATAACTTTCTGGTAACGTTTTATGCAAATAACGACCTGTGCCGTATGGCAGTATCGGCAAGTTAAGTTTTTGCATCTACGGGGAAAACCAATTTCTGTATCCTTTGTGTTTGTTTTGGCAGCGCCAAATACTCGATACTTGTATCATACCGAGTATTTTTTTTTTCTTAACAAGCATAAAAAATTACAGTTCACATTCTGCGTTGTAAAACAAACACACAGTAAAATCTTACCATATCACACCTCTGGCCAGAGTAACCCGAAGCCACACGCCACAGCGAATTCCATTCAACTGATTTGACACAAGTTCACCATTTTCACAGGACTTGACCTTGCACTCATCAGTATTCTGAATCTAATAACAACATCGATTAAAAAATCTTAAGTTTTTTCGAGTGTCATTAATCGTTTTTTTAACGCCTCTCTGAATTAAATAAACGTAGAATAAATTTGAGCTTGTGACATATTTGATAATAATTAAAGGTCTATGTTCCCTTTTGAATGGCCAATGCGTAGTAGAATATGCAAGCATTAGCTTAAAACAAAAAACAGTAATACTTTGAAAACATTTGAAAACCAAATAAAATGTACGTGTATTAACATCAGGGGAGCTATATTTTTACTATTGTAGAATCTTGTTATTTGACGTTTGCTCCTGCAAATCTAATATGATTCTTTTATAAATCATACACTTAATTTAATGACAGTGACTGCTCTCAATCTGCAGTAAACCACTTTTGATGCTGTAGTAAAAAAGGAAAAACAAATTTGTTTTGATTCACTCAGCAAACTGTTCATTTTTTTGTCAAACAAACGCAGCAACATCAAACTAAAAAAAAAACATAAGTCTAAAAAATTTGTTTTGGGGTTTACAGTTTGCTGAGTTTTCAAAAATTTGCTGAAAAGATGACCTACGTACCTTTCGCAAGAAATGGGGGGGGTACCCTCCCCGTGAGATTATCATCAATTTGTAGATGTGTTTCAATAGTATTGCCTATAGAATGCATTTTACCTGCAGTTGACGAAAAACATGATGGACACACGGCGTGACGAGCTATTTCTTTGTGCAATATACCGCAACAGTGACGAAATTTGCGCTGGTTGACAGGTTGGGCCGGTCTTGACCAGTCAAGGTCAGTTAAAACCTGGCTACTGTTGTTGATTCGTCGCTAGACATAGAGATTGGTATTATTGTCGAGAAGTATATTGGAAACTTGCACTTTGTAAAGTGTATCAGTATCTTCGCGTTGAAATACCAGACGCAAAATCGCAGGAAGCTTCCGCGTTGTAGACGGATAATTTGGACATTCCACCCGTGTACAAATATTTTCGGCCGTCCAAGGGCTTTGTCGAGTGCCACACGCATTGCAATCGATGTTGACGCGGAGGTTTGTTCTATAGATGAAAAACGACAACATATTGTCATCCATGGAGGCTATAGAAGGTTTGTGACAATTAGTGTCACGCGACGCGCACATTTTCCAAAATTGACCATTATTGAAGGACCCAAGGAGAAAAAGTTGATAAAGATATTGAAGAAATGCATTCTTGAATTTATTGTGGAGTATATCACGAGAGGTACTAAATAGTGCTAAATCAATTCTCAGGCCTTAAATAATGGTCATTCATAAAATGATCGAGTCCGTGACACTACTGATCACACTTCAGAAGATAAAGATTTGAAGCCTTGGCTGTAGAACCTTTGTGTACAACGCATCGGCGAAAACCCAAAACGCAAGCTACTAAATCATGTTTGGACGTAGATTGGTCTAAAAATCTTTTTTTTTTTTTAATTTATCGAGTTGTTTTAAACGAACGGGTTTAATCAACATTCCCTTCCAACCTACCGATTTTCTTAGTAATTGCATATGAAAGTTATTCTCGTAAGGTACCGTTATATTATACATTTTGTGAGAGTTTACCTTCGAATGGACTTGCAAGTTGGAGGGTTGACAAGAAAGATGTTTGCATTGTCAATTTGCGAGGAAATTACACTCCTGGAAACCTAAGTGACGCCTGGCCAGCTAACTGTTGGGGAAACTTCAATTGATTTCATTCCCGGTATGATATTTCGAAGTTTAGTTGATTACAAAAAAAAACATTTATGCATTTTAACTTTGCTATTATTTCATAAGGATATATGATTGCGTGGAAGGAAAAACAAATTCATTCCGATGCGTCATGTTTATACGATTAGACCAAGTACTTGATAAAGCTTCTTGAACTATGGTAAATGTTTGTTGTCACTGCTTTTAGGGTAGGAAGTAAAGAATTATACTTTAACAATGTTTCCAATAACACCAAGTGTTTCTGCTTTTGGGCGGAACTGGGGTGCGTTATACAAGTCTCCCTTCTCCGTTGCATTTCAACCTCCGTATACCACCTGTCTGATGCAGCGTAACAGCAGCTCCTCGCATTTTTTAATCTGTCCACGATAGATCGCGATACTCAATGAGGCAGAGAAGGATAGGTTGATAAAATCATCCCAGGCGAGATATCACCCAGACACGGGTTGCCTAGGCGATGCCTCTCATTTGAAGCATCGATGTCAAAGACGTCGACAAGTAGTGGGTATCAGCTCTGTGTGTCGTTGAAATTGATCTATAGATACATGCAATTGAAATCATTACCGTGTGTAAAAATTAATGCGTATTTAACAAAAACCTTTTACTTTCAAAGCGAAATGTTATCTTCCACGAAGAATATTTAGTAACTCTTACCAGAGATAATCACGTGGACATACAATATTTAAGTTAATTGTTTTGGCCTGCCCCTTTTATGACGAATAGCTTATGATCTGAACAGACGTTCATTTTGAAATCATAATGAAAAAAACTCAATTTCTTTAGTCTTGTGCATTTTAAAATACAAAGTAGAAAGCGCGGTTCTTACGTCCCAACAAACCAGGTGCGATTGAGTGGAAAACCACGGTCTCAAGATCTTACCTAGCCTGCGATGTTTATCTTGACTTGTTAAATAGAAACGTTTATTGGTTGCTAATGACCGTTCAACCACAAAGTTCAGGGGCACGAGCATAAAGATTCTACCATCTTATCGCAAAAAACGTTGACGTCGCCCTGTGGTGATGCTTTCATGACGGCAGCTAAAAAGGCAGAGGCATTATAGACGGAAAATTAAACTACGAGGGCGAAGCGTTGTATAACCAACCTGTATTGTTCCTTGTCCAGATTAGTTTCTAAATGCCACTTTGCAGATGAAGTGCATTTGGTTTATGTAGTTGAAGGTGAATTAAATGGCGGTGGGGTCGTGACGAAAGCAGAGTTGTAATCGGGATCGTTTTGAAAAGACGAGGCCACCCCGCCACAGTGTCTGCCAGGTATTCCATCCCAAGGTGGTCTTCATCTGGAAGTTCAAACAGTCACGAACATGTAAATTACTGCACCTTCCTTGCACCTCCTTGGCCAATGACTAGTTTCATAATCTGTTGGCCAGCCATACACGTATATGTCCTGGAATGGTTTATTATCTTATAGACGTGTATAAAACATTGTTAAATTACACTTTGAATTATTTGCTTGTAGATCATCAATTTTTCAACATCAATATTTTAAATGTGTATTTTATTTTATTATCGTAGACATTATCGTAATTAACATGCAACAAGAATTAAGATTGATGATTACTTTCAAACACATACGACACGAAGACAAAAGTATGTTGGGGGAAAGGGGGGGGCGGACAACAACATTGACAACCAAAACGCTAATTAGGGTAATTTCAACGATTTATCACAGTTCAAAAAATCGTCCATGCTAGAAGTTTATCTGCGTGAGATCTGTAGATGAACCGCTAAAAAAAAAAATGCCATTAACGTTAATCAACTTAAATGCTCTAAAGAGTGAATATCTTGAATATTATTGTTTTTAGTGCAAAAAGGTGGATATAAATAAAATGAATATGAAAAAAAGATACATTACCGAGTACCCACTTTTTCCATTGTCTGTTTATGTTCCCATAGAATGGTCTTACATAATTATATATACAGAGGCAGGGCGCGGCGGAACGGGGGAGGGGGCATTGCCCCACCCACTTTTGGCATAGGAAAAATGCCCTTTTTTCGAAATGAAATGTGCCCTTTGCTAAAATGACAATTTTTTTGTAAAGTACTATTTTGTCGATGAATTGCTGATTCTGTTTTGTTATAATGTGTATATTTTACTTCAAGTTTTCATTCATTTTGTTTTGTTATTTGCCCCCTGACGGGGCGCGCGTACAGGTATTCATTAATAGAGAAGACATAATTGGTAAATAAGGGTCAATGAAATTTTGTGCAGAAAGGGCATTTGCATCTCACTTAATGTCCTCATGGAGGTAGGCCAAAAATTAGGCCCTTCCAACTGTTTGCCGACTACCCCCCCCCACCCATTTCAGCTTTGAGGCAATTTTCTTACGTTAAATGTGTCCTCCCTTTTGGTTTGATACCTATACTGAGTAAAAGTGGAAACCCGTCGGAATAAGCACTTCGTCTCCTGAACTGTGAAGTTGATGTTTTCTTTTATTTTTTTATTGTTTCTATGTATATTTGCCCTTGACACAACTAAAGAAAATATTTTAAACGAAGATGGCACATTATGTGCCTAAAAGCGGGCATTTGGCGCCTCTCACCGTTCAAGTTGTAAGTTCCCTCACAAAAGACACTTTTTTATCGCTTGAGAGCAAATAAAGGTATAGCATGTTTCAAGGAAAAGATATAGAGGGCCCAATTTTTGGTACCCCCGAGGGCACTAAGTTAGTGCCCTCGCGTACCAAAAAAATCTGGACCCTCTATATCTTTTTCTTAAAATCATGGCATATTTTAATTTGTTCTTTCAAGCCGCATAAAAAAGGTTTGTCTTTCGTGAGGCGAACTTTCCAACAGTCGTCTTTCTTCTCTTCACAAAAGAAAATTACTTCTTAAACCTAAAAGCCAAGGGCGGGACATTATGCCCCCCCGTTACCAAAACTTTTTCTTCGCCACAGTCCCACAACTTTTTGTCGAAATTTTGATCAAACTTTGGTGACTTTTCCGTAAAATTTCATGGGCGAACATTTTAGTGTATAGTTTTAGGATTACCCGTGAAATTTGTGTTTGCCATCGGCAAACCACATTTCGAAAGTCATGTGTGTTCATTTTTGGTGTTTTCTTCTATTTTGTACTACATAAGGATAGTTATGCACTTTTCGTATCTTATTGACTCAAAATATGACATGAAACGTAGGTTTCATCTATTTTCAAAACAATATTTCAATTATTTCTTTTGTTTTTCTTTATTTTTGTGAAGGGTAAAATGGCCGCCAAAACAATAAAACAAATTAAAAATATTGAAAATTATTTTTCTTGCTTTTTTTTTTTTTTTCTTTAGTGTTCAATTTTAAATATCAGATTACAAGATTGGATGTATTCAAAGTGGCAATTCCGTCAAAAAAGTTTACCAGGAATTGATAAAAAAATGATTTATTCAGGTTATTTAACTCTTAGTGAACCAACAGTGCATAGTAATTTGTGCATATCCCACTTATATGTAATTGTAACACAAAATATGAGCCCCTAAACAGTCAAAGTTTACTCAAAATACTTATTTTCTACCTTAAAACTATGTTGATTCTTTTTTATTTTAGAGACAAATTAATCACTTGTGATGTATGCAAGGATGCTAAAGACGAAAACTATCGAAATATTCAAACAAAATCCATTATTTTCTATGTATTTTCATTATATTATGGTGAACTTAGCGCCCCCATGTTAGGGTGACTTTGAGAATTTTGATGTTGCGTTTTGTCATAGAGATTTTGAGTTCTTGATGTTGTGCCAAATTTTAGAGTGATTGGGCAAAAAATAAAGATTTTTAAGAAGGGGGCACAAATGTGCCCCCCTTGGCGCCACGGAGAGCCAAAAATAGCTTGGGCCTTTTAGGGGTAAGGAGAAGAAGGTTCCCCTTTTTCTTTAAACAAACTTTGGCATATTTGCACTTTGCATCATGACTGGCGTACTTCATAATTGAAACTACGGCTTTTATTATCTCTGCCCTCGGTAAAGTGTTTGCTCATTGATTCTTATGGATCGTTTTGATATTTATGTTCTGTATCTTTTTACACACTGCCAACAATCTGAGTTTGTAATAATGTTGACAAAATAGACCACAAGCGATTTACAACTTATTTTTTTTAGATTTCCCAGCGTAGATAATTACATGTTTTTAATGATCAGAAATCCTCTTCAAAAATATTTTGCTGCAAGTTACATTACTCGAAGAAACAGCTATATCAGCAGAAAAGTTTGATCCAGACAGATGTTGTTCGTCTTTTGAATTCACCAAAAAAAAAATAACACTTGTGAGCTGTAAATATAGCGCCAGAATAAACCACAATCGAGTTTTGCAACTATTGAATTTTTTAGATTTTTCTCAAACGCTCGCTCGCTAGGTGCGCTACGATTCGCTCGCAGAGTTCATGTTTAATAATCGGAATCCATTCTAAGATGATTTTGTATAAGGATATTGCTGAAAAAAAAACAGCAACCTGAAAACGACAAACCTAATCTGACGGTGAAAATTATCTGCATATCTGCCCCATGCCCCTGTTCGACATGTAATGCCCTTTTTTGGCTTATGCCCCCACCCCCAGGAAAATACTTTCACGCCCCTTGATGAAGAGCTACACAGGATGCTAATCACTCATGATTGTTCATTCATACATGTATGTATCTTTCCAGTGACAGCATAATCTTTCCAATGTTTTGTAGTCTATTTTTTTGTTCCGTTTTTTCTTTTAAACTTGAAGTTAAACCATGGTTAAATATTGTCTTTCACTGAATTTCTTACCAGTTCCTAATGTCAGTTAACTACAACGTTTCCGAAGTGATTCCCCCGATGGTACGTCAATTCCTGCTGCCATAAATGATGAATTTGAAGAGATTGGAGTGTGGAAGACCTGTTGTCGGAAATTCTCGACCAGAAGCCCTCGTCACTTAGCCAACCCGTAGGGGTAGTTAAAATTATTCGTACACGGAGCAAAACGTTTCCTCGCCGCTGTCAAAGGAGTGGAATTCAAGTCCACGTAACGTCGAAGTATATTGGAACACCCAGTTACATCCATATAGGCGCCATTTTTTCAACAACTCGTCCTTTCCTGGCCAGGTTATATCAACTTTGATTTAGGTCCGTGCGTTAAATTGTGAAAACACACAAGAACTAGCTTTGGAATCAGAATTGATCTGAGGATTTAGAAAAGACAATAAAATACTGAACAGAACCATCATCTCCTCTTGCTCCAGTCTGCCTCGGAGATTAGTGTTTTGGATTACGAACTATTCCTCAAGAAAAAATAAATGTGTATATCATTCTTTAAGGCTATTAGCGTAATTAATTTCGATATTGACATGCATATTTTGAACACTTGCTTGGAGAAAAAATCCGTGTTGAGCATATAATTTGATAATTATATATCATGATCTGTCAGCAGAAAAATAGAAATAGAGAAAAGTGTAATGGAACATCGGACTAATAAAAAAATAAATGTCATCGTTTGCCTACCATGATCTGTTGTTAGAAAAATACCCATTGTCATAATTACGCGAATATTTTGTTGTGGATACCTTAAGTATCTTTCTCCTATATCGTCCAAATTTTCAAGCCATGTGTTGATTTCACAAAAACGCAGTATGTGAAGCAATTTTTGGATTTCAGAGATGAACCAAAGTACAAAACTAGAACACGTTTGAGCGCAATAACAATTATTTATTCATTGTTCTTAGAATCCACAAAAAATTCATAAAAAGTATTTATATTTAAAGTAATAAAAAAAACATAGAAAATGATAATTTGATTAATGTCAGTTATTATTAAATTAAACATCAGAACATGTCTGTTACAAGCCTAATTACGCGCGTTAACCATACGGACTCACACAAGAACAAAACGCCATATATAAACACAGGTTTTTAGATCGAGTCGGGGACGCCTACAAAATGCTCAAACATTAACCTGAAATATTCAGATCATTTAATTGTTTCACCTGGGGGTGAGCAAATATTATCCCAGATTGTACGTTTCACGGGGAAAAGTGGCAACTTCTAAAATGTCTTTTAAGTATTTCCATAATTATGAGCATGGATGTACATTTTCAAACCAAAAGCGTTTTCTACAATTGACATATCAAAGACATTTGTAAATGCTAGGTATCATACAAACTCGGAGACTAACTACTCTACTATGCAGTGGCTCCTGTCGGTATTAATTCGAAACTCGAATATCACCTGATATCGATGAGAGCCATATCTTCCCCTTCACAGAACAAGTCGATTCGCGGCAGAATGTATTGTGAAATATTCGGGCAGGTGTTTTGCTGAAAACACAGTTATAATATCAAAAAGTACATGAAAGTACAGAGACTGTAGTTATACTGTCAAAAGTTTTAGTTTTTAGGGATTACAAGTCATCACAAACAATTAAAATAATGATAATGAATTAATAATATAATAATAATAATTAATAATTAATAATAATAATAATAATAATAACAATAATAATAATAACAATAATATTAATAATAATAATAATAATAATAATTCTTGTTTACCTAGGGCAGCCACTTCAGTCACAAAGGACTCCTCTGCCAGCGGGCCCTGCATAACATTAATATGTCATTTTTACCCTTCTCTGTTTACAATGCCGAGTTGCCTGGCTAGGAAAAGCGAAGGTTACCAACAGTCTTTGGTATGACCCGGCCGGGCTCGAACCCGGCATCTGCCGGACCAGAAGCGGACGCTTCTACCAAAAACTGACACACTCGCCCAAAAGTTCGTCCGCAGCAGAGTTTAATAGCCATTGTTTTTAAAAGTTATTTTCTTCTCCGAATTTGTAACTAAAGTTTGAACTGTTTAAGATTTCGTGCGAGCCATGAAGATAACAAATCATAAGTTCAGTTAAATGTAATAACACACCTGATAAAGCCTAATGGCGCTTAAAAGTCGTGAATGATATATCGTTTACAGGAATTTTATATAATTTTGATTGTGAAGTATATATATATATATATAATTATATATATCATATTAACTGCGTTAACGTCTGTCCTGAACAGGAAAAGAGCGTATGAATATAATGCTCTGCCCACAACGCCATTTTGTTGAGCACTTCTGCTGTAATTATGATATTCTCTTCATATATATATATATATATATATATATATATATATAATATAATATATTATATATACTATATATATTAATGCAAAAAACCATGTAGGGTGTTCGACTACGCATATGTATTAGGACTTACAAATGTAAATGTGATCCACTTTTGCTACCTGAAAGTCGGGAGCGATTTCTTGCTGTTTCCGACGAAACAGACTGTATAGTGCATGAAGCATACTAATTTATATTTGTTTATAAACACTACACAAAAAATAAGTTTCCCCTTTTGGAAAATTCCATAACTTTTTAGCAAAAATGGCTTCTGAGCAAAATAACTTTGCAGAGTGTTTCTTCACTCATTGGATAATTCTCTGTATGAAAATGTGATTGATCGTCAAGTCATGCATGACTGAGCAGTAATAAAGGCAAAAATTTTCACTTTTTTCAAAAGTACATGGTTCATTTTGAGGGATTTTTGTGACGCAGCGATTTTTTGACAAATTCTGTTCTGTTGAATGAGGTAAAGCGCTATTATGTTACATCAGCTATCGTTTGAACCCCCTGACAATTCTTTTGGCACTTTCGCATATGTCGCTGCAGTGAGCTCAATTTAACCAATTTCTCATCCATCCTTCAATTTTGAATTAGTAAATCCATTACAGTTTACTGAAAAAATTGAAATCCGCATATTTTTCAGCAAAGTGTAATCTTTACACGTTGAATTGAGCATAGAGGTAGTGTAACCATGTTCAGGTTCCAGTGAGCCACACTTATAAATAAAGCAAAAAAAATACCATTATATACCATTATTTTTGGCAGAAAGGAGATGGACTCCTGTGACTTTTTGGAAAAGCGGCATTTTTGCCTTTAGTTCATGCTCATCATGCCATGGCTTGACGGATTACTTATGTTCACACACAGGTTATGTCAAGGAGTGTGGAAAATGTCCTGCCAATATTTTGCTAAACTTATTTCATTAAAAAGTTTATGTATATTTTGAACAAAGGGCGAACTTTACTTTTGTGTAGTGTTTATATATATCAACAGTTCGTTACCTGCATTGGATGAGACATGAAGTGAAATTGGGTTGTTATTGCACTCGGAAAATGAAGCGGTAAGGCGAGATAGATAAGAAACTGGACGATGAGAGAATGGATTTTTGGTTGAGTTGTTCTGTGATCAGAGAGAAAAGTAGGCCAACTGTCAGTCTTACGACCAACTGCATCCTCTTCAACATCGGAGAACGTGGAAAGAAAAGGCCAATCTTCGATGTGCAAATCCCTTTATAGCTTAATTGTAAGATTTCCCCGTCAATTATCCAGAAGCATTGCACACTTGCCTCCCAAGCCAGTAACAGTATTGGCGGCAGAAAGTCCCGGTGGACTGATCAAGTACGCTAGATTGTGACGTCATCGACCGTGCATGCGCCTCCAACAAGAATGTTAGATGAGAGGAATTTGATCAGAGGAATCTGCAGCACAAAAAAAAACAACGACGAAATCATAGTTGTTAACACTTAATGTGTTCGTTTATGCCACTGTTTATATCAGTGTATGCATCGGGATCATTTCTCGGGCAAGTGAAATAAGTGGCTGATATTAGCCCGATCTGGGAACTACGATAACAAACCTCATCCAAGTGAAACACCCGAAATGTAAGAAATACAAATTAAGGACATTCTGAGAAAATTAATTGAAGGTTGCAAGATGTTATGTAATCTTTAAAGCACAAGTATAGTTTTTTGTCAATGGGACAAATTCTTGCGTCACTCTTTTCACGAAAAATATTCTATAGTCACATTAAAACATCAGAAAACAATAGTCCAAACCTACTAAAAATATTAATAAGTGAGAAAATGTGTGTGATGTCTAAATTATTACGAGGAACATCTGACGGTAATTAGTTTACGTATGGGAAATGTCGCGGGAACTCCGAGCATTTTACCATTTCGAGTAATTTTCTCCCGAAAAAATTGAGCTCAGTGAGCGTGCAAATTTAAGCATTGAAAGGTCATCATCTAGAAAACCGAATTTCATTTTCTACCATTTACGAGAGTAAACCTTGACTTTAAATATCAAGTTCACTTTAAATTAAAAACCTTAAAATGATAATTGCCTGCTCTACAGTTCTTAAATAAATGATAGCTTAGGGAAGGTGGAGCAAGATATTTCCAGTTTCCAGCTGAGGAACCTTACCTACAGTTGCACACGTGCCTTGCACGCCACGCCCTTGTTGTATATTTCCACCATCGTCGAAATCATTTTTAGGATTCAGATAGTTTTCATCGTAGGGTAGAATCGTGCATTCTGTCGAGGTTCACTTCCCCACCAGCGCGAGCAACTTCTGGTCCCATTACTGGAATCCATCCCACTATGAACTTCAAACATTTAACTTTCGTCTGGGAAGTCTAGAATGTCAGTCGTCAGGGCTTTGTTTGAAGCCGTTGGTTTCAAACAATACCACGCAACACATTGATGTAAGAAATGTTCCGTACTTGGAGCAGAATTCATTGTATCCTGAGTAGTGATATTCATATACTAGGCGAAGAATCGTCAAATGAGAAACCTCCACACGATGGACCAAAACTGTTGTTATATCCATTGAATCGATATCTGTTTCGATTTTAGATAAAATATAAAAGAAGTCATATTTTTTAAAGCTGAAAACAATAATTATGTTTTTACTTTTCCGTTTTAGACTAGCGTCAAGGTTAATATATAATTCAATTTCCAGGTTCCCGAAGAATTTCGATACACGTACTTCGAGTTGGATAAATACGTTGTAATGTTTCGCATGACTGTGTTATAGCATGTCTGGAACGCTTTATACTGTGTTTATTCTTTCGTAAAATAAAGGTAATCTTTTTCACTTGCATTCACTCGGAGGGGCAAAGGATCTTAAGAGGTTTATGTGAGATTTTTTTTTTTGTCACAATGACGGACAAACCTTTGGGAGTAATTTCATTAGCCATCATTTTAGATAACATTCCTGAAAGTACGCATTCTGGCCAGAATGTCCTCCTAAGAATCCTTTCTGCACCCAAATTGTGCTAATTCCTACCAAACACGGATAAATATTTGTGATGAAATGTGAATAACCATGCCAACAACTTCATTTTTTCATTTATAGCAAATTTTTTTTCAAATGAACTATTTTCTAATTCACAACTAATAAACCCTTGTTATATGGGACTAAGACACCTTTTGTACTGGTAGCCACTAGTTGGAAAATCACTGAATACCGAACCATATGAATAATGGCCTCATTTGACGCAATAATTCTCTGACTAGAGGGTGTGGACTACGGAATTCTCACCTGTATTACGTAATTTGACCAGTAATACCAGTTTCTGAAGCTTGTAGTCTGATTTGGCCCTGCTTGGACTCGTTGCTATAACTAGATAAGCTTTGTTTCCAACTCATTTCTTATTGGACTTGAAACGCACATCAAGTCCCGACACGACTGCAATTCTGTCGTAGCTGGAGTCGAGCACTTCAACCTTGAAAGTTCGAGCATGTGGGACAGGAAAGGAAAGTCGAACCTCAAGAATGAGCCTGTGTGGACTTTAACCAAATAGCTTGAATAAAGATACATGGATCCGGGTTCGAATGGTGTTGTGGAAAGTGTTAAGCTTGCCCAGTTACTTGTCAGATATAAACTCACCTCGTCGACCTGGGTGGAAACGCTCCATGACATGTCTACGCGCTTGGTGGTATTGTTGTTGTTAGTGTGTGGTTGTTTGTTGTTGGTGGGTGGATGTTGGTGTGGTGGTGGTTGGTGGTGTGCGTTGGTGGGGTGGTGTCGTGATGGTGGTGGTGGTGGATGGGTGGTGTGGTAGTGTGGTGATGGTGGTGGTTGGTGATAGTGGGGATGGCGTGGGTGCGGTGGGTGGTGGTGGGTGTGCTTGGGTCGTGGCAGTTAGATGGTGTGGTGGTGGTAGGTTTGGCTGGTGGGGTGGTGTGTGTGGTTGTTGCACGTGGTTGTGTTGGTGGTGTTGCCGTTGTGTGTTGTTGTTATGGAGTAAGTTGCATTACATCAATGATTCCATGAATGAGTTTGTGAAAATTTGAAACGCAAAGAAAGAAACAATACTGTTACAATACAAACGACACAATTGTGCAAACTTGCCGGTAAAATCTTTTGTGCTTCTTTTTAATATTTATAGTTGGATACATCTGTGACAGGTATTGTAGCGTAGCGCGAAGTTGGTTACAAAAGTTTTGAAACCAAACTAAGTACTGTATACAGGGATATGTACCAGGTGTTAAAATAAAAACTTGTCAATTTTTGGTATTTAATAACTTTAAAACTAATACACAGATAAACTTGCATGAGACGAGTTATAGCTGAATAAAGTAGACATTTTTGGTTGAAGGGCGTTAAATACGAAATCAATAATTATTTTATGTAATCCATGGCTTATTTAAAAAGTTAGGGTCAGATTTTGTTCAATATCCAACCCCTGTACAAGTGAAACTTTACAGAAATTTAAACTTGTGTGTGAGGAGTCGTGTTCGCTTGTCACAGACCAGAACAGGCAATAGACATGGCTAGGCATATCGCCATTAGTGCGCAGCAGATATACTGAAAAATCGTCAAATTGTGATAAAAGCATTGAAAATTGCATGTAGAGTCATTTGGGCCAACTATTACGAAAAGTTACGCGGGACCACGCGAAATTCCCAATGATGTATTGGCGGCCATTTTTCGTAATTATTCAAAATGGCCGCCAGAATTAGTATTTCCATCATAAAAAATGGCATCCCCTTGGCCAATTTTCGGATTGATTTTGTGCCAAAATATTATGTTTTGCCATCACGTTAAATCCAAAAGAATAATATCAGATCGCCATTAATCACTTCTCTCTATCATTATACAACGGAAAAAAATTCATAAAAATATGACCTTTCAAGTAGAGGAAATGTTATATTGAGTTACAATCCGCCATCAAAAGTGGGAAAAGCCGTTATATTTCAACCAATACATCTTTTAAAATGTTGTATGCAAGTAGTAAAGAAGCTGTTGTAAGAAACAACTAGAGTAGTTTGACCTACCACATGTCGATGTGTATTGCATACAACACACTGACACACTTATAGCCTAAATATGTATAGTGTCTATACTGGTATATTATACGTAGAGATTTATAGAAAAATAAATATATTGATAGAAAAATAGATAGGTAGATATAAATATCGAGATCGAGATATACTGATATAGAGATAGAGGCAGAGGTTATAGAAATATACATATACTAGGTGTTAAAAAGAAAACTTTTCAATTCTGGTATTTAATCACTTAAAAACTATACACCAGAAAACACTGGCATGAGTACGAGGTATAGCTGAATAGTGGACATTTTTTTTAGTGGTGGTGGTTTGAATACGATATCAATAATCATTTTTTGTGTAATTCATGCTTATTTAAACAGTTAGGGTTCAGATTTTTCTCAATATCCAACCCCCTGTACAAAACTGAAACTGTACAGAAATCAAATGGTGTGTGTGAGAGTGTGTGCCTTGTCCACAGACACAACAGCAATAGACATGGCTAGGCATATCGCCATTGGAAACTCTGGAATGCAATATTCTCATCTGGGTCTGCGGAAGATGAATGCTTAATAAATATTTATTAGAAATCACGCTGGCCACTGGTAGTCTCAATCAAATGTGTACATGTAGGGTAAGATGCAAGCATGTGTTATCACGCTTTGTCATACAGTACTAGATTTTGCCATTCAAGCTAACGACCATTAGTTTTCAGCGTTACCATCAAATATGAATTTCCTTGTTCTTCTTAATCTTGTTTATACTGAAATTACATCATTATCAGCAGCATAGACATAATTATTTTGATTGTATGGAATCATTTCCATCAAATCAAGTCCATTAAAACATTTTCAGGGCACGCAGTTTGATTTCCTTTTTAAAAATGTTGTCAATAAAGACTAGTA
The DNA here is from genome assembly GCA_001188425.1 of Eucidaris tribuloides. NCBI lineage: Eukaryota > Metazoa > Echinodermata > Echinoidea > Cidaroida > Cidaridae > Eucidaris > Eucidaris tribuloides. Next base: position 144,088 of record JZLH01S0387895.1, on the reverse strand, counting down.
GTGGCCAGGCTACTTTCTTATGAATATTAATAAAGCATTCATCTTCCCCAGACCCAGATGAGAATATTATATTCCAGAGTTTCCAATGGCGATATGCCTAGCCATGTCTATTGCTGTTCTGTCTGTGGACAAGGCACACACTCTCACACACACTGTTTAATTTCTGTAAAGTTTCACTTTTGTACAGGGGGTTGGATATTGAACAAAATCTGAACCCTAACTTTTTAAATAAGCATGGATTACATAAAATAATTATTGATTTCGTATTCAAACCACCTCCACCAAAAATGTCTACTTTTCAGCTATAACTCGTCCTCATGCAAGTATTATCTGGTGTATAGTTTTAAAGTTATTAAATACCAAAATTGACAAGTTTTATTTATAACACCTGGTACATATCCCTGTATACAGTAATCTTAGTTTGGTTTCAAAAACTTTTGTAACCATTTCGCGCTACCTACAATACCTGTCACAATGTATCCAACTATAACATATTAAAAAGAAGCACAAAGTTTTTACGCAAGTTTGCACAATTGTGTCGTTTGTATTGTAACAGTTTGTTTCTTTATTTCGTTTCAATTTTCACAAACTCCATTCATGAATCATTGATGTATGCAACTACTACCATAACAACAACACACCACCAACAACCACCAACACCACCACCACAACCACCACCACCCCACCACCACCACCACCACCCCACCACCACCATCAACTGCCACCACCCACCACCACCCACCACCACCCACCGCCACCCACCGCCATCAACCACTATCACCAACCACCACCATCACCACCACTACCACCACCACCATCCACCACCACCACCACCACCATCACCACCACCACCACCACCAACCACCACCACCAACCACCACCACCACCAACATCCACCACCAACAACAACAACCACCACTAACAACAACAATACCACCAACGCGTAGACATGTCATGGAGCGTTCCAACCAGGTCGAGCGGAGGTGAGTTTTATCTTGACAAGAATCTGGCAAGCTTAACACTTTCCACAACACCATTCGACCCGGGATCCATGTATTTTACTTCAAGCTATTTGGTTAACAGTCCACCAGGCTCATTCTTGAGGTTCGACTTTCCTTTCCTGTCCACTGGCTCGAACTTCAGGTTGGAAGTGCTCGACTCCAGCTACGACAGAATTGCAGTCGTGTCGGGACTTGATGTGCGTTTCAGTCCAATAACAATGAGTGGAAACAAAGCTTATCTAGTTATAGGCAACCGAGTCTCAAGCAGGGACCAATCAACTACAACTTCAGAAACTGGTATTACTGTCAACATTACGTATACAGGTGAGAATTCCGTAGTCCACACCCTCTAGTCAGAGAATTATTGCGTCATATGAGGGCCATTATTCATATGGTTCGGTATTCATGATTTCAACTAGGGCTACCAGTACAAAAGGTGTCTAGTCATATAACAAGGGGTTCATTAGTTGTGAATTAGAAAATAGTTCATTTGAAAAATTTGCTAATAAAATGAAAAAAAATGAAGGTTGTTGCATGGTTCACATTTCATCACAATATTTAATCCGTGTTTGGTAGGAATTAGCACAATTTGGGTGCAGAAAGGATTCTTAGGAGGGACATTCTGGCCAGATGCGTACTTTCAGGAATGTTATCTAAAATGATGCTAATGAATACTCCCAAAGGTTGTCGTCATTGTGACCAAAAAAAAAATCTCACATAAACCTCTTAAGATCCCTTTCCCCTCCGAGTGAATGCAAGGTGAAAAGATTACTTTATCTTTTACGAAAGAATAAACACAGATAAAGCGTTCCAGACATGCTATAACAAGTCATGGCGAAACATTACAACGTATTATCACTTCGAAGTACAGTGTATCGAAATTGCTTCTGGGGACACCTGGAAATTGAATTATATATTAACCTTGACCTAGTCTAAAACGGGAAAAGTAAAAACATCAATTATTGTTTTCAGCTTTAAAATATGACTTCTTTTATATTTTATCTCAAAATCCGAAACAGATCGATTCAAATGGGATAACACAACAGTTTTGTCATCGTGTGGAGGGTTTCTCCAGTTTGACGATTCTTCGCCTAGTATTGATATCACTACTCCAGGATACAATAATTCTGCTCCAAGTACGGACATTTCTTACATCATGTGTGCGTGGTATTGTTTGAAACCAACGGCTTCAAACAAAGCCCTGACGACTGACATTCTAGACTTCCAGACGAAAGGTTACAATTTTGAAGTTCATTGTGGGATGGATTCCAGTAATGGGACCAGAGTTGCTCGCCTGGTGGGGGAAGTGAACCTCGACAGAATGCCACGATTCACCTACGATGAAAACTATCTGATCCTAAAAATGATTTCGGACGATGGTGGAAATATACAAGGGCGTGGCGTCAAGGCACGTGTGCAACCTGTAGGTAAGTTCATCAGCTGGGAAACTGGAAATATCTTTGCTCCACCCTTCCCTAAGCTATCATTTATTTAAGAACTGTAGAGGCACAATTATCTTTTTTAAGGTTTTAATTTAAAGTGAACTTGATATTTAAAGTCAAGGTTTACTTCTCGTAAATGGTAGAAAAATGAAATTCGGTTTTCTAGATATGACCTTTCAATGCCTTAAAATTTGCACGCTCTGAAGCTCTATTTTTTTCGGGAGAAAATTACTCGAAATGTAAAATGTCGGGAGTTCCCCGACATTTCCCATAGGTAAAAAATAATACCGCTAGATGTTCTCGTATAATTTAGACATCACATTTTCTCACTATTAATAATTTTTAGTAGGTTGGCTATTGTTTTCTGATGTTTAATGTGACTATAGAATATTTTGTGAAAGAGTGACGCAGAATTTGTCCCATTGACAAAAACTATACTTGTGCTTTAAAGGATTACATAACATCTTGCAACCTTCAATTATTTCTCAGATGTCCTTAATTTGTATTTCTTACATTTCGGGGTGTTTCACTTGGATGAGGGTTTGTTATCGAGTTCCCAGATCGGGCTATATCAGCAACTTATTTCACTTGTCCCGCAGAATGATCCCGATGCATACTACTGATATAAACAGTGGCATAACGAACACATTAAGTGTTAACACTCATGATTTCGTCGTTGTTTTTTTGTGCTGCAGATTCCTCTGATAATTCCTCTCATCTAACTTCTTGTGGAGGCCATGCGACGGTCGATGACGTCACATCTAGCGTACTTATCAGTCCACCGGACTTTCTTGCCGCCAATACTGGTGCTGGTGGAGGCAGTGTGCAATGCTTCTGGCATATTGACGGGGAAAATCTACAATTAAGCTATAAGGGATTTGCAATCGAAGGGCCTTTCTTCCACGTTCTCCCTGATGTTGAAGAGGATGCAGTTGGTCCTAAGACTGACAGTTGGCCCTATTTCTCTCTGATCACAGGAACAACTCAACCAAATCCATTCCTCTCATCGTCCAAGTTTCTTTATCTCGCCCTTACCGCTTCATTTCCGAGTGCAATAACAACCCAATTTTCACTTCATGTCACCACTGCAGGTAACGAACTGTTGATATATATAAACACTACACAAAAAGTAAGTTCCCCTTTGTTCAAAATACCATAACTTTTTAATGAAATAAGTTTTAGCAAAATAACTTGGCAGGAACATTTCCACACTCCTTGACTAACCTGTGTGTGAAAATAAGATTAATCCGTCAAGCCATGCATGAGTGAGCATGAACTAAAGGCAAAAATGCCGCTTTTCAAAAGTCACAGGAGTCATCTCTTATGCCAAAATAATGGTATATAATGGTATTTTTTGCTTTATTTATAAAGTGTGCTCACTGAACCCTGACATGGTTACAACCTCTTATGTCCATTCAACGTGTAAAGATACACTTTGCTGAAAAATATCGGATTTCAATTTTTTCAGTAAACTTAATGGATTTTACAATTTCAAAATTGAGGATGGATGGAAATTGTTAAATTGAGCTCACTGAAGCGTAAATATGCGAAAAGTGCCAAAAGAATTGTCAGGGGGTCAAACGATAGCTGATTAACATAAATAGCGCTTAATCATTCAACAGAAACAGAATTTGTCAAAATCCTGCGTCACAAATCCCTCAAAATGACCCATGTGACTTTTGAAAAGTGAAATTTTTGCCTTTATTACGTGCTCAGTCATGCATGACTTGACGGATCAATCACATTTTCATACAGAAATTAGTCAATGAGTGAAGAAACACTCCTGCCAAATTATTTTGCTCAGAACCATTTTGCTAAAAAGTTATGGAATTTTCCAAAAGGGGGAACTTATTTTTTGTGTAGTGTTTATAAACAAATATAAATTAGTATGACTTCATGCACTATACAGATCTGTTTCGTCGGAACAGCAAGAAAGCTGCTCCCACTCTTCAGGTACAAAGTGAAATCACTTCACTTTGTAGCTCCTATACATGCGTAGTCGAACACTCTTACCATGGTGTTTTGCATTAATATATATATATATATATATATATTTATATATATATATATATACTTCACACAAATTATATAAATCTACCGTAAACGATATATATTCACGAATTTTAGCCCATTAGGCTTTATCAGGTGTTTTATTACATTTAACTGAACTTATGATTTGTTATCTTCATGCTCGCACGAATCTTACAGTTCAAACTTTAGTTACAAATTCGGAGAAAAATAACTTTTAAAAACAATGGCTATTAAACTCTGCTGCGGACAACTTTGGGCGAGTTGTGTCAGTGGTAGAGCGTCCGCTTCTGGTCCGGCAGATCCCGGGTTCGAGCCCCGGCCGGGTCATACCAAAGACTTTGGTACCTTCTGCTTTCTAGCCAGGCACTCGGCATTGTAGAACAGAGAAGGGTAAAAATGACATTTATGTTATGCAGGGCCCGCTGGCAGAGGAGTCTTTGTGACTGAAGTGGCTGCCCTAGGTAAACAAGACATTATTATTATTATTATTATTATTATTATTATTGTTATTATTATTATTGTTATTATTATTATTATTATTATTATTATTATTATTATTATTATTATTATTATGTCATTATCATTATTTTTAATTGTTGTGATGACTTGTAATCCCTAAAAACTAAAACTTTTGACAGTATAACTACAGTCTCTGTACTTTCATGTACTTTTGATATTATAACTGTGTTTTTTCACAAAACCTTGCCCGAATATTTCACATACATTCTGCCCGAATCGACTTGTTCTGTGAAGGGGGAAGATATGCTCTCATCGATATCAGGTGATATTCGAGTTTCGAATTATACCGAAAGGAGCCACTGCATAGTAGATAGTTACGTCTCCGAGTTTGTATGATACCTAGCAATTTACAAATGTCTTTGATATGTCATTGGTAGAATAACGCTTTGGTTTTGAAAAATGTACACTCATGCTCATAATTATGGAATACTTAAAAGACATTTTAGAAGTTGCCATTTTCCCGTGAACGGTACATCTGGGATTAATATTTGCTCACCCCAGGTGAAACAATTATAATCTAAGTATTTCAGTTATGCTGAGCATTTTGTAGCGTCCGACTCGATGCTAAAACCTGTGTTTATATATGGCGTTTTTGTTCTTGTTGTTGAGTCACGTAGTGGTTACGCGCGTAATTAGGCTTGTAACAGACAGTTCTGATGTTAATTTAATGATAACTGACATTAGATCAAAATTTATCATTTTCTATGTTTTTTTATTACTTTAATTTAATACTTTTTATGATTTTTTGTGGATTCTAAAACAATGAATAAATAATTGTTATTGCGCTCAAACGTGTTCTAGTTTTTACTTTGGTCATCTCATGAAATCCAAAAATTGCTTCACATACTGCGTTTTTGTGAAATCAACACATGCCTTGAAAATTTTGGACGATATAGGAGAAAGAACTTAAGTATCAACAAAATATTCCGTAATTATGAGCATGGGTGTATATTTTCTACAACAGATCATGGTAGTGCAAACATGACATTTATTTTTTTATTAGTCACGTTGTTCCATTACACTTTTCTCTATTTTCTATTTTTCTCTGACATCATGATAATAATATCCAAAATTATATGCTCAACACGGATTTTTCTCCAAACAAGTGTTCAAATATGCATGTCAATATCGAAATTAATTACGCTATAGCTTAAACGAATGATATAACATTTATTTTTCCTTGAGGATAGTTCGTAATCCAAAAACACTAATCTCCGAGGCAGACTGAGCAAAGGAGATGAGGTTCTGTTCAGTACTTTTATTTTGTCCTTTTTCTAAATCCTCAGATCAATCTGATTCCAAAGCTAGTTCTTGTGGTGGTTTTCACAATTTAACCACGGCACCTAAATCAAAAGTTGATATAACCTGGCCAGGAGAAGGACGAGTTGTTGAAAATGGCGCCTACTATGGATGTAACTGGGTGTTCCAATATACTTCCGACGGTTACGTGGACTTGCAATTCCACTCCTTTGACACCGGCGAGGGAAACGTTTTCTCCGTGTACGATAATTTTAACTACCCTACGGGTTGGCTAAGTGACGAGGGGCTTCTGTCGAGAATTTCAGACAACAGGCTTCCACACTCCATCTCTTCAAATTCATCATTTATGGCAGCAGGAATTGACGTTACATCGGGGGAATCACTTCGAAACGTTGTAGTTACTGCACAAGGAACTGGTAAGAAATTCAGTGAAAGACACTATTTAACATTGTTGAACTTCAGTTTAAAAGAAAAAACGGACAAAAATAGACTACAAAACATTGGAAAGATATGCTGTCACTGGAAAGATACATACATGTATGAATGAACATCATGAGTGACTTATGCATCCTGTGTACTCTTCATCAGGGGCGGTGGAAAGTATTTTCCTGGGGGGTGGGGGCAAAGCCAAAAAAGGGCATTACATGTCCAAAGGGGCATGGGGCAGATATGCAGATATTTTCACCGTCAGATTAGGTTTGTCGTTCAGGTTGCTGTTTTTTCAGCAATATAACTTATACAAAATCATTTAGAAGTGGATTCCGATTATTAAAACATGAACTCTGCGAGCGATCGTAGCGACTAGCGAGCGAGCGGTTTGAGAAAAATCTAAAAATTCAATAGTTGCAAAACTCGATTTGTGGTCTATTCTGGCGCTAATTACAGCTCAAAGTGTTTTTTTTTTTGGTGATTTCAAAAGACGAACAACATCTGTCTGGATCAAACTTTTCTGCTTGATATAGCTGTTTCTTCGCAGTAATGTAACTTGAGCAAAATATTTTTGAAGAGGATTTCTGATCATTAAAACATGTAATGTATCTCCTTGGGAAAATCTAAAAAAAAATAAGTTGTAAAACTCGCTTTGTGGTCTATTTTGTCATTAATTACAACTCAGAATTGTTGCAGTGTGTTAAAAAGATAAAGAACATAAATATCAAACGGATCCATAAGAATCAATGAGCAAACACTTTACCGAGGGCAGAGATAATAAAACACGTAGTTTCATTATGAAGTACGCAGTCATGATGCACAATGCAAATATGCAAAGTTCTGTTAAGAAAAAGGGGAATTCTTCTCCTTACCCCTAAAAGCCCAAGCTATTTTGGCTCTCCGTGGCCCAAGGGGGGCACATTGTGCCCCCCTTCTCTAAAATCTTTATTTTTTGCCCAATCACTCTAAAATTTGGCACACATGCAAGCAACTCAAAACTCTACAAAACGCAACCATCAAAAATTTCTCAAAGTCACCACATGGGGGCGCTATTCACCATAATATAATGAAATACATAGAAAATATGGATTTTGTTTGAATATTTCGAAGTTTTCGTCTTTAGCATCCCTTGCATACACTCACAAGTGATTAATTTGTCTCTAAAATAAAAAAGATCACATATTTTAAGGTAGAAAATAAGTATTTTGAGTAAACTTTGACTGTTTGGGGCTCATATTTTGTGTTACAATACATATAGTGGGAATATGCACAAATTACTATGCACTGTTGGTTGCACTAAAGAGTTAAAATAACCTGAATAAATGCATTTTTTTATCATTCTGGTAAACTTTTTTGACGGAATTGCACTTTGATACATCAAATCTTGTAATCTGATAATTTAAAATTGAAAATAAAGAAAAAAAAAGCAAGAAAAATAATTTTCAATATTTTTAATTGTTTTTATTGTTTTGGCGCCATTTTACCCTTCAAAAATAAAGAAAAACAAAAGAAATGTATTGAATATGTTTTGAAATAGATGAAACATACGTTTCATGTCATATTTGAGTCAATAGATACGAAAAACAAGTGGCAGTAACTATCCTATGTAGTAAAAATAGAAGAAAACACCAAAAATGACACACATGACTTTCGAAATGTGGTTGCCATGGCAACACAATTTCACGGGTAATCCTAAACTATACACTAAAATGTTCGCCATGAAATTTTAGGAAAAGTCACCAAGTTTGATCAAATTTCGACAAAAATTGTGGACGTGGCGAAAAAAAGTTTGGTAGGGGGGGCATAATGTGCCCCCCCCTTGGGCTTTTTAGGGTTAAGAAGTAATTTTCTTTGTTGAAGAGAAGAAAAGACGACTGTTGGAAAGTTCCCTCACGAAAGACACCTTTTTTATCGCTTGAAGAACAAATAAAATATAGCCATGTTTTTAAGGAAAAAGATATAGAGGGTCCAATTTTTTGGTACCCCGAGGGCACTAACTTAGTGCCCTCGGGGGTACCAAAAATTGGGCCCTCTATATCTTTTTCCTTGAAAACATGGCTATACTTTATTTGCTCTTCAAGCGATAAAAAAGTGTCTTTTGTGAGGGAACTTACCTTAACGGTGAGAGGCCAAATGCCCCTTTTAGGCACATAATGTGCCTCTTCGTTTAAAATATTTTCTTTAGTGTGTCAAGGGCAAATATACATAGAACAATAACAAAAATAAAAGAAAATCAACTTCAGCAGTTCAGAGACGAATGTGCTTATTCCGACGGGTTCCACTTCACTCAGTATAGGTACAAACCAAAAGGAGACACATTTAACGTAGAAAAATTGCCTCAAAGTGAAATGGGGTGGGGGGGGGGTAGTCGGGCAAACAGTTGGAGGGCCTAATTTTGCTACCCCATGAGGACATTAAGGTGAGATGCAATGCCCTTTTTCTGCACAAAATCTTCATTGAACATAATTTACCCAATTATGTCTTCTCTATAATGAATACCTGTACGCGCCCCGTCAGGGGGCAAAACAAAACAGAAAGTGAATGAAACATGAAGAAAATATAACATTATAACAAAACAGAATCACATTCATCGACAAAAATTAGTACTTTACAAAAAATTGTCATTTTACAAAGGGCACATTTCATTTCGAAAAAAGGGCATTTTTCCTATCCAAAATTGGGGTGGGGGCAAGTGCCCCCCTCCCCCCGGTTCCGCCGCCCCTGCTCTGTATAATAATTATTGTAAGACAGCATTCTATGGGATAACAGACATGGAAAAAGTGGGTACTCGTAATGTATCTTTTTCATTTCATTTTATTTATATCCACCTTTTCACTAAAAACAATATATTCAAGATATTCACTCTTTTAGAGCATTAAGTGATAACGTTAATGCATATTTTTTTTTACGGTTCATCTTCAGATCTCAGCAGATAAACTTCTAGCATGGACGATTTTTGAACTGTGATAATCGTTAAATTACACCTCTAATTACGCGTTTGGTTTTCATGTTGTTGTCCCCCCCACCCCTTTCCCCCAAATACTTTTTGTCTTCGTGTCGTATGGTGTTTGAAAGTAATCATCCATCTTAATTCTTGTTCATTTAATTACGATAATGTCACGAAATAAAATAAAATACACAATTTAAAATATTGATGTGAAAATTGATGATCTACACAAATAATTCAAAGTGTAATTAACATGTTATACACGTCTATAAGATAATAACCATTCCAGGACATATACGTGTAATGGCTGGCCAACAATTATGAAACTAGTCAATTGGGCAAGGAGGTGCAAGGAAGTGACAGTAGATTTACATGTTCGTGAATGTTTGAACTCCAGATGAGAGACCACCTTGGGACTGGAATACCTGGCAGGACACTTGTGGCGGGGTGCTCGTCTTTTCAAACGATTCCGATTACAACTCTGCTTTCGTCACGACACCCCATTATTCACCTTCAACTACATCAACCAATGGCACGTTCATCTGCAAGTGGCATTTAGAAACTCAATCTGGACAAGGAACCATACAGGTTGGTATACAACGCTCGCCTCGTAGTTTATTTTCCGTCTATAATGCCTCTGCCTTTTTAGTCCGTATGAAAGCATCACCACAGGGCGACGTCACGTTTTTGCGATAGAGGTGGAATCTTTATCGTGACCCTGAACTTTGTGGGTTGACGTCATTAGCAACCAATAAACGTTTTCTATTTACAAGTCAAATAACATCGCAGCTAGGTAGATCTTGAGACCGTGTTTTCCACTCAACCACCTGGTTTGTTGGGCGTAAGACCGCGCCTTTCTACTTTGGTATTTAAAATGACAAGACATAAAGAAATTGAGTTTTTTTCATTATGATTTCAAAATGAACGTCTGTTCAGATCAGTACTATTCGTCATAAAAGGGGGCAGCCAAAACAATTAACTTAATATTGTATGTCACGTGATATCTCTGGTAGAGTTACTAATATTCTTCGTGGAAGATAACATTTCCTTTGAAAAGTAAAAGGTTTTTGTTAAATACCATTAATTTTTACACACTGGTAATATTTCAATTGCATGTATCTATAGATCAATTTCAACGACACACAGACTGATACCCACACCTTTGTCGACGTCTTTGACATCGATGCTTCAAATGAGAGGCATCGCCTAGCAACCGTGTCTGGTGATATCTCGCCTGGGATGATTTTATCAACCTATCCTTCTCTCCTCATTGAGTATCGCGATCTATCGTGGACAGATAAAAATCGAGGAGCTGCTGTTACGCTCAATCAGACAGGTGGGTATAGGAGGTTGAAATGCAACGAGAGGGAGACTTGTATAACGCACCAAGTTCCGCCCAAAAGAAGAGCAACACTTGGTGTTATTGGAAACATTGTTAAAGTATAATTCTTTTACTTCCTACCCTAAAAGCAGTGACAAAAAACATTTACCATAGTTCAAGAACTTTATCAAGTACTTGGTCTAATCGTATAAACATGACCATCGGATGATTTGTTTTTCCTTCCACGCAATCATATATCTTATGATAATAGCAAAGTTAAAATGCATAAATGTTTTTTTTGTAATCAACACACTCGAATGACATACCGCGGAATGATCAATTGAAGGTTTCCCCACACATTAGCTGGCCAGCGTCACTTAGGTTTCCAGGAAGTGTAATATGTTCCTCGCAAATTGACAATGCAAACATCTTTTTGTAACCCTCCACTTGCACGTCCATTCGAAGGTTAAACTCTCACAAAATGTATACATGTAACGGTACCTTACGAGAAATCACTTCATATCATTATAAGAAAATCGGGTAGGGGAGGGGATGTTGATTAAACCCGTTCGTTTAAACACAACTCGATAAATTAAAAAAAAAAAGATTTTTAACCAATCTAAATCAACATGATTTAGTACTTGCGTTTGGTTTTCGAGATGCGTTGTAACACAAAGGTTCTACAGCAGGCTTCAAATCTTTATCTTCTGAGTGTGATCAGTTAGTGTCACGGACCGACATTTTATGAAATGACCATTATTTAAGGCATGAGAATTGTTTAGCACTATTTAGTACCTCTAGTGATATACTCCACAATAAATCAAAATGCATTTCTTCATATCTTATCACCTTTTCCCTTGGGTCTTCAATAATGGTCATTTTGGAAAATGTCCGTCCGTGACACTAATTGATCACAAACTTCTATACCTCCATGGATTGACATTATGTTGTTCGTTTTTCATCTATAGAACAAACCTCCGCGTCAACATCATTGCAATCGTGTGGCACTCGACAAACCCTTGACGCCGAAAATAATTTGTACACGGTGGAATGTCCAAATTATCCGTCTACAACCGGAAGCTTCCTCGATTGCGTCTGGTATTTCAACGTCGACGATACTGATATCACTTTACAAGTGCAAGTTTCCAATATATCTCTCGACAATAATACCAATCTCTATGTCTACGACGGATCAACAACCAGTAGCCAGGTTTTACTGGACCTGACTGGTCAAGACCGGCCCAAACCTGTCAACTCCAGCGCAAATTTCGTCACTGTGCGGTATATTGCACAAAGAAATAGCTCGTCACGCGGTGTGTCCCTCAATGTTTTCGTCAACGCAGGTAAATGACATTCTATCACGCAATACTATTAAACACATCTACAAATTGATGATAATCTCACGGGGACGGGTACCCCCCCCCCCATTCTTGCGAAAGGTACGTAGTGTCATCTTTTCACAATTTATTGAAAACTCACAAACTGTAAACCCCAAACAATTTTTAGCTTATGTTTTTTTTTAGTGATGTTGCTGCGTTGTTTGAAAAAAATGAACAGTTTGCCTGAGTGATCAAAACAAATTTTTGTTTTTCCTTTTTTACTACAGCATAAACGTGGTTTGACTCAGATTGAGAGCAGTCACTGTATTAAATTAAGTGGTATGTTTATAAAAGAATCATATGTAGATTTGCAGGAGCAAACGTCAAATAACAAGATTCTACAATAGTAAAAATATAGCTCCCCTGATGTTAATACACGTACATTTATTTGGTTTCAATGTTTCAAAGTATTACTGTTTTTTGTTTTACTAAATGCCTGCATATTCTACTACCATTGGCCATTCAAAAGGGACATAGACCTTTAAATTATTATCATATGTCACAAGCTCAAATATTCTACGTATTTAATTCAGAAGCGTTAAAAAAGATAATGAACTCGAGAAAACTTAAGATTTTTTAATCGATGTTGTTATTAATTCAGATACTGATGAGTGCAGGTCAAGTCCCTGTGAAAATGGTGGAACTTGTGTCAATCAGTTGAATGGATATTCCTGTGCGTGTGCTTCGGGTTACTCTGGCCAGAGGTGTGATATTGGTAAGATTTAACTGTGTGTTTGTTTTACAAGCAGAATGTGAACTGTAATTTTTATGCTTGTTAAGAAAAAAAATAATCGGTATAATACAAGTATCGAGTATTTGGCGCTGCAAAACAAACACAAAGGGGATACAGAAATTGTTTTCCCCGTAGATTCAAAACTTAACTTGCCGATAATGCATACCAGGTCGTTATTGCATAAAACCGTTACCAGAAGAGTTATCATTAGGAAAATATGAAAACTCCCGTAAGCGTAATTGAACCACTTATCTTAAACCTAGGTTATAGGACAGTGACATGATTGGGAGAAATAAAAATGCCTCTCGAACCAACCTGGTTGAAAAATCTAACAATGGATACACCAGCTGGATTGTATCTCCCGGCTGTAAGGAATTCCCATTGTCTTTGACAAGGTCTAAAAATGACGCCCTGAAAAAATTGTATTTCAAAATGTTTATTTAATGCTTTAAAAAAGTGAAAATTGTAAATTGATCGGATTCACCTGCCCATTTTCCCACATAGACTTTATATGTGTACACCTAGGCTATTTAAACTCGCCCCGAGTTTTAATTGTTTATTCATGCATAACTTGCCATTGGCAGTGTAACTTTCCAAACTTTTTGTATTCTAGGGTGTTTATTTGTCCACATGAACACTAATATGTAGTTCAGATATCAACATTTGACAATTTTTATAATTGAAGCTCCACAATGTTAGCCTATCACTTTAAGCCGAATCAAGCAGGAACATAATAAGCATTTTGTTTTTCTCGAGGCTCGAGAAAATCAAATCCCATAGACTGCTACACAACAGATTTGTCTGTCAAAAGGCATACTGCTAAAAATTGTTTCGAACGAGTAATCTCTTGACTACCAAATTTTCACAGTAGAATTCTCGCACAGTTTACTTGATTCTAGAATAGTTTCCCCCCACGTTGAGGACCACCCCAATCATGTCATGTACAGTTAACTGTTCTTGATCGCGTCGCTCGCTGACTTTTACTTTTATGTCTTGCGCATCATTTGAGATCATTTTCGCGAAAATCGGACGTACCGTTATGCCGCTGTGCGACTTTTTTATACAAGCATTTTAGCCCCAAAATACACTCCTGCTCATAATTATGGAATATTTTGTTGATACTTAAGTTCTCTCTCCTATATCGTCCAAATTTTTCAAGACAAGTGTTTATTTCACAAAAACGCAGTACGTAAAGCAATTTTTGGATATCGTGAGATGACTGAAGTAAAAACTAAAATACGTTTGAGCGCAATTACAATTATATATATATTTTTTTTTCAAAATCCACAAAAAATCATGAAAATGTATTAAATTAAGTAATTGAAAAACCAACACAGAAAACTGATAAATTTGGATTTAATGTCATTAATCACTAAATTAGCATCAGAATAGTGTCTGTTACAAGTCTGATAACGCGCGTAACCACCACGTGAATCAACAACAACAACAACACCGCCATTTATTAACACAGGTTTTAGTGTCGTGTCGGACGCTACAAAATGCCCCAAATTCCTGAAATACTTAGGTTATATTGTTTCACCTGGGGTGAACAAATATTAATCCCAGACGTACCGTTCACGGAAAAATGGCAACTTTTAAAATATTTTAAGTATTCCATAATTATAAGCATGAGTGTAGCTCAAAAGCGTGATTTTGTGTACAATTTCAATACATATTGCGTTTTCAGCCAAAATTCATAAATGTATCATTATTTCTACTTTTACTGGTTAAAACGGATTAATTTTATGCTGTTTATGATTGCAAAAGTGTTTCCGACAAATAGTATTAGAAAACAAAAGGTCAAAAAACAAGGAAATACATAAGAAATTCACAAAATAATGAAATACATAAGAAATTAATTATGATGCGGCAAAATTTTTCTAGATAATTGTTAGAAATGTCAGAATATTTTCACCAAAAAATAGCATTATATTAGCTATTTTAAGTGAGTTATAGGCGAAAACATAATTTCATTCACTTATTTGTATAATTAATTACTTAAAAAAAATGAAAAAAAAATGTGCATATCATCATACAGTCTTGTAGTTTACACCCGGCACTATGCGCATGATTTTTTTGCGGCGATCGCGCGATCTGCGGCTGAGATCTGAAAGGGGGAGGGGGTGGGGATCAGATTGACACCTTCCAGTAAAAGCTGGTCTGAACTAGCCCTGTTGAAATAGAGTTAATGGAAGCAACCCTTGAGTTAACATACCCCGTTTTTTTCTTTGGTTGGTCAGACAGATGTTTAAAGAAGTACGTACCTGGTGTGTGAAAAAGGTTTAGTTACTGTAACAGTTGGAGAGGAAGACTAGAAAATGCAATTTACGTCTTCACACAATTATGATTTTTTTTCCCCAAGCTAACTATTTTGGTGATCACTATATACAGGGGTTGGGGAGCGAGAGGAGGGGGTGGGTCGGGGGGGGGGTAGTGCGAAAAAAATTCATTCCAAAAATTTTTAACATCCCTCTTTTGCTAAAGGGGGAGGGTGTTTGACACTGAAAACACCCCAAACACCCCTTTGCCCACGTGTATGGATTAAACACAAGATTAGGCAAAGTCTCATAGCACACTCCATAGAGAAAAAAACAACAACATGGGAACTTTTGGACCAAAGAAGGAAGTTTTATAATTTTGGAAGCTAATTCAGTTTTAATTTGTGTGATTTACAGTTGTATTTTAATAATTAATGTAAATGATCTAGTTTGAATTACTTTCATATCTTAAATTATCTTTCTCGTTCCGGTTCAGATGCCTGTAATTCTTACCCATGTCAACATAACGGGACCTGCGTTGTCACATCAGGTGGTTACTCGTGTCACTGTGGCAACAAATATGGCGGGCGTGACTGTGAAAAACCGGTACAGAGTAAGTATTTAATTGAATGGTCCTCTGTATGAAGGTAAAAATGTAGACCTAATAATAATATTTCTTTAGGTAGTTGATACTGTCGCTCGTTGACGTTCCTTCACTCGCGTGTGCCTTATACATGTAGAAGCTCACTCATCTCTCTTATGTAATACAGTGTGTCCCAGAAAAAAAGGAAACCGGATTTCATCGCAAAAATATTCTATCATAATGAATACTTTCTTCAATGAATTAGGTATGATTGTAAGCTCTGTTCCTCTTCTTTCATTTGATACATTACTTATTATTTATCGTTCACGCATAATTGAACAATGGGTATTGGTGCTACCAAAATTTCATTTGCACGCGCATATTCCATCTTTGAGTCAATTTTCATGGTAGTAAAGGTAATTGTTTAAAAAAATAAAAGCATGACATAAAAATTCAGAATTTTTTTCTTTTATATGACACCTCAGGCGTAAAAAATAAATTATGTATGCCAGTGAAACAAGTAAAATTAAAAAATGCCTGTTTTAGTATGATTTTTAAAATGAATCAATTTTGAGAACTGGAAGCGTACAGAACAATAGGGTTCACGAACGGCTGACTTCACATAATATCTTGCTCGGGACACAAGGCTCCGAATCATGTTCGCAGGGTAATTTCTTGGTTGCTGGCTGCCAATTCCTGAAAACAAGGTTAATTAATGCATTTTTGGAACATTTCTGAAAACAATCATCATTTCAAATTGTCTTTTTTTCACTGGTGCAACGCTTATTTTTCACAAATGTAGTATCATATGAAAGATGATAAAATCAGCTTTTCAATGATGCCCTTCAATGTCGAAAATACTCAGAATACATTCAAGCACGAAAGTTTGAATTTCAAATTTGCTCGTACAAATGATTTTATACCCGTGTCCCTTCTGATGGTCTTTGCTCAGTCATGCGTGAATGGACATCTCTCTGACTGGCTTCAAATTAAAGAAGAGAAAATATGTTTTCCAACTATGTACGATTTTTTTGTCATATTTGTTATTAACACACAAAAAATGTCTTCAACAATCTCGGTTTCCTTTTTTTTCTGGGACACACTGTATATTTTATCACGCAATTAAAGCAATCAACGATACTCGTGAAGTTAGAGGTGGGGATGATTTAAACATAATCGTATATAAACACCAAAAGTAAAATAAATCCTCTGAAACACACACACACAAAAACAATCAGCTATCGAAACTCCTTAGTTTTACAAACAAATCACAATCTTTCACCCCTGTTTAATTGTCAATAAAAGCCTTCAACGTCTCAATTTTACAATTCAACTCGTAACGTTGACACGATGAGGAGGAGGAGGAGGAAAAGGAAGAAGAAGAAGAAGAAGAAGACGACGAAGACGACAAGAAGAAAGAAGGGGATGACACTTGGATCGTTGTAATATATAAACATTTCGAAAAACCGTTTATTTTTCTTACAGAATATATCATTTTGGTACTACCGTCGGTGGTGTTGTTCTCATAGCATCAATACTCGTTGTCATCATAGTCGTCGTCCAGAAGAAAAGAAAGAAGACAAGTGAGGAAATGTCGAAGAGTCTTTTAAATTGAGAAACGTGATAGCTGTGACGAGTTTGTGTAATGCCATTCCTCTAAAATTATGATAACTAAATAATTTGAAATATATCATATTAAACAAGATTAACTTTATATAGATACTCGACAGCATTATAACAGGTACCATCAGTTTATAGCTTCATGGCAAAACTTTGTATGTATATGGGTTTAGCATGGACCTACTAGACATGGACTGTCAACGGAGTACATTTCTTTGATCCAATGATCGTCACCGCTGTTAAAAATGTTGATCTGAAATATACTAGACAGCTGTGTTTTTAAAGAGATTACAATGTATTAATATTTGGTTACGTAATGCTGTTACGCGCGAGGCAAAGGAAGAATCCGCAAATTCATAGTTCATGTTTCGCTGATACCATTAAACACATTATCGCCGTTACTCACTAAAGATGAATAGAGACAAGCGAAGGAGAAACTGCCCAAATTTTGTATTGGGAATAACTATTTCGCAAAATTTCGCAAACACTTAATATATCTAGGAATGAATAGAAAATATATAATGTACATGTATTGTACTAAATTTTAGTGGAATGTTGTGCGGAAACTGTGGAAAATTGCGATTCAAAAAAGTATGCATAATCCAATCTTTTTGTCTCAATCTTCAAAATTAATATCTAGTTGAAATGAAAACAAGCTGAAATGTTCACAGACATAATGCTCTACAACTGCACATTCACTTCTTGTGATAAAAATTTATTTCTCATCTTCTGCGCATCCAATTTTAAATTTGGCAAAACTCCGTCTTCTCATTTTCTTGCTGACTTGCGGTGACCATCTTTATATCATAGGAGAGCGCGTGAAATATGTTATTAATACACCATTGTCATACACAGGTGCATGAATTAATTAACGACCGATGCGTGTCCATGTCTAGTAGGTCCATGGGTTTAGCAAGCTTTCAACAGGGGTTCAAAATTCAATTATCATTTGTTATTTTTGTTAATAAGCTTTTGGGATACAATGTTTTAAAGGTCGGTTGGTTATTATGGATATGGCATCATTGTAATCAGAAAGAAGACAATTTTTCATTTACTCGGATTCCATTATTTCAGTAAATTGTTGTAACCTCTTTCTCTTTTAACTGATGCTTGATTTCAAGACCAATATAAATATAATTTGTTAATAGTTTCATGATTAATGTTAAAAGTGTATTCTAGCTATTCAATACGTATATGGTTGATGAACCTGAAAAGCTACACACATGACACACATTTCATGTCGAATTTGAAAGCTTCGCTCGGACGCGATAGCAATGATAAGTTTGTGTAATGTCATTCTTTAAAATAGTGTTAACTAAATTGTTTGAAATTATACAAGATTGGTTCTATTTAGCATTTTTAATTTATATAGATGCTCGAATGCATTATAACAAGTACCATCAGTTTATAGCTTCATGATAACACCTTGCAAAAGTATGGGTTTGGCAAGCTTTCAGTTATCACTTACTTTTGATAACAAGCTACTGGGATACTATGTTTTGAAGGTCCGTTGGATATTATGGATATGGCATGACTGAAATCAGAAAAATACAATTTTTCATTACTCGGATTCCATTATTTCAGTAAATTGTTGTAACCTCTTTTTTTTTTTTTTTTACTGATGCATGATTGCAAAACGAATATAGAAAAAATGTCGCCGGATTGTATGATTAAATGTTTAAAGCCACAGGTTAACAATGACCACAGTTTAAAAAATGTGAGCTACATAATCCTCCATGTTCAAAGTGTCTTTGATAAGGTCTAAAAATGAAGCCCTGAAAAGTTGTATATCAAAATAATCATTTAGTGCTTTTAAATAAGTGAAAGTCTGTAGTTGACCGCATTTACTAGCCCATTTCCTCCCATAGATTTATTGTGTGTAGATATAAACTATTTTGTACTCGGCCGGGTGCTTATTGTCTATTCATTCATATTTTGCCAGCGGCAGCATAAATATTCAAACTTTTCTATTCTAGGGTGTTTGTCCATTCAAACACTATTATGTAGCTGAGATAGCAAAGTCTGACATTTTTTCTTTTATTTGAAGCTCCGCAATATTAGCCTGTGTCTTCAGAGCATAATGTAACTACTTGATACCAATATCATTGATGAAACTGAAAAGCTACACACATGACACACATTTCATGTCGTATTTTTTCGTCCTTTTGTTTGTTTGTTTTGTGGGGGATGGGGGTAAGGGTCTCCTTCAATATCATGGTCATTGGTATATCTATTGTTTTGTATATGAGAATGCGTACATTATATTTTGAATGTATTGACTGCTTTACTGGTTACATAAAAGAAATAAAGTTACTGAATTAAACAAGATGCGATCACTTGATTTTATTTTCCTGTGACAAAGCTGAGAGTGCTCGGTTGATAACGAAATTAAAGAGAGACGTAGGATGTAGAGAGAGAGCATGAGAGAGACACGAACATCTAAAATCATGTGCCACACGCACACATACACACACACACACACACACACACACACACACACACACACACACACACACACACACACACACACACACACACACGCACACACACACACACACACACACACACACACACACACACACACACACACACACACACACACACACACACACACACACACACACACACACACACACACACACACACACACACACACACGACACACACACACACTACTACGTACACACACACACACACATACTACACACACACACACACACACAACACACACACACACACACACACACACACACACACACACACACACACACACACACACACACACACACACACACACACACACACACACACACACACACACACACACACACACACACACACAACACACACATTCACACGCAGTTTAAATACAAATACAAGTGCATGTACACATATTACACAAACAGTTACAACCGACATAAATAATGTTCACAATACTAATAACACATTAATACTGTATACTCAACCTAAAGTACAAATGACATAAAAACCATCCGATCGTCGCATAAATCAAGATGAAAAATACATACATCAGTTTTATGACAGTGAATGTAAATGCAGCCCCAGCCCTGCGTGTATTAAAAATAAATGTGTACTTTTATATCTATTTTATTGGTGTTTATATGTATGTCGTTTGACGGATGACTGGATATTTTACTTAACTGGGAATACTAGTTATATCCATCAATGCGTGAAAATTGTACCGTGCGTCATGTGTATTGAAGGACAAAAGAAATGTCATGCAGTTAGGCGACATTTATTTTTCATTCAATTTTCACCATAACGGGCTGAGTATTTTCATATCAAAATAATAACATTGACTTTGCCATAACCTTAAGCATCATAAGGGTAAGTACGATAATTTCCATTTTCAGTTGTATTTATACACCGCAATTTATAAATTACATTACTCATTACTGTCTATATCCATGGACGATGAGCGAAGATAATCATTACGTCATTTGTACGAAAATGTCAACCATCTTCCTAAATAATTATGCGTCAAATGCATCGTTTAAAATGACCTTCCTATATCATCAAATTCATATTTTGTAATGTTTAAATAGAAAGGTCGACTACCTTTAAGTACCCAACATAACGAGAAAAATGCAAGTGAGAGATATGACAAAACGTTAAAAGGAATCATAAAATAAGATCCGCAGTTTTTCACCACTATTTGATTTTGTAACGTTTTATCACTGAACCATCGTTACTGCTTACTTATGAGTTCTGAAATATTATGTGTGTCGAGATGAATTGGAAGTACGTAATTAACACACACACACACACACACACACACACACACACACACACACACACACACACACACACACACACACACACACACACACACACACACACACACACACACACACACACACACACACACACACACACACACACACACACACACACACACACACACACACACACACACACACACACACACACACACACACAC
>JZLH01S0387895.1:94255-122579 GCA_001188425.1 Eucidaris tribuloides | reverse complement strand
CGCGAAACTCTTTAGTTTTACATCAACAAATCACAATCTTTCACCCCTGTTTAATTAGTCAATAAAAGCCTTCAATCGTTCTCCAATTTTACAATTCAACTCGTAACGTTGACACGCATGAGGAGGTAGGAGGAGGAAAGGAAGAAGAATAAGAAGAAGAAGAAGATAGAAGGAAGCAAGAAGAAGAAGAAGAAGAGCAAGAAGAAGAAGAAGAAGAAGAAGAAGAAGAAGACGACAAGAGAAAGAAGCGGGATGACACTGTTTGGATCGTCTGTAATATATAACATTTCGAAAACCGTTATTTTTCTTACAGAATATATTCATTATTGACCGTACTACCGTCGGTGGTGTTCTCATGAAAAAAAAAACCATCAATACTCGTTGTCATCATAGTCGTCGGTCCAGCGAAGAAAAGAAAGAAGACAAGTGCAGGAATGTCGAAGAGTCTTTTAAATGGAGAAAGCGTGATAGGCTGGTGACGAGTTTGTGTAATGCCATTCCTCTAAAATTATGATAACTAAATATTTGAAATATATCATATTAAACAAGAATAACTTTTATATAGATTACTCGACAGCATTATAAACAGCGTACCATCAGTTTATAGCTTCATGGCAAAACTTTGTTATGTATATGGGTTTGCATGGACCCTACTAGACAATGGACTTCCAACGGGAGCTACATTTCTTTGATCCAATGATCGTCCACGCTGCTTAAAAATGTTGATCTTGAAATATACTAGACAGCTGTGTTTTTAAAGAGCATTACAATGCTTATTAATATTGTATACGTAATGCTGTTACGCGCGAGAGGCAAAGGAACGAATCCGCAAATCATAGCTTCATGTTTCGCTGATACCATTAAACAACATTATCGCGTTACTCACTAAAGATGAATTAGAGACAATGCGAAGAGAAACTGCCCAAATTATTGTATTGGGAATAACTATTTCGCAAAATTTCGCAAACACTTAATATATCTATGAATGAATAGAAAATAATATAACTCAACATTGTATTGTACTTAAATTTAGTGGGAATGTTGCCTGCGGAAACTGTGGAAAATGCGATTCAAAAAAGTATGCATAATCCAATCTTTTTGTCTCAATCTTCCAAAATTAATATCTAGTGAAATGCAAAACAGGCTGAAATGTTCACAGACATTATGCTCTTACAACTGCACATTACACTTCTTGTGATAAAAATTTATTCTCATCTTCCTGCGCCATTCAATTTTAAATTTGGCAAAACTCCGCTCTTTCTCATTTCTGCTGACTTGCGGATGACCATCTATATCATAGTCGAGAAGCGGCTGAAATATGTTATTAATACACCATTGTCATACACAGGCCTGCATGAATTAATTAACGACGATGCGTGTCCATGTCTAGTAGGTCCATGTCGGTTTAGCAAGCTTTCAAACAGGGGCTTCAAAATTCAATTATCATTTGTTATTTTTCGTTAATAAGCTTTTGGATACAATGTTTAAATGTCGGGTTTGGTTATTATGGACTATGCATCATGTAGTAATCAGAAAGGAAAGACAATTTTTTCTTTACTCGGCATTCCATTATTTCAGCTAAATTGTTGTATACCTCTTTCTCTTTTTAACTTTGATGCTTGATTTCAAGACAATTTATAAGATATTTGTTATAGTTTCATGATTATGTTAAAAGTGTATTTAGCTATTCAATTACGATATCATGCGTGATGAACCTGAAAAGCTACACACATGACACCACATTTCATGTCGATTTGAAACTTTCGCTCGACGCGTATAGCATATGGATAAACAACAGCTACAAGTTTGTGTAATGTCTTCTTTTAAAATAGTGTTAACTAATTGTTTGAAATTTATTACAAAGATTGGTGGTTGATTCTATTTAGCATTTTTAATTTATATAGATGCTCGAATGCATTATAACAAGCTAGCCATCAGTTTATAGCCTTTCATGATAACACCTTGCAAAAGTATGGCGTTTGGCCCAATTCTTTCAGTTTCACTTACTTTTGATAACAAGTACTGCCGGATACTTATGTTTTGAACGGTCCGTTGGATATTATAGATATGGCATGGACTGCAAATCAGAAAATACAATTTTTTCATTACTCGGATTCCATTATTTCAGCCTAAATGTTTTGTAACCTACTTTTTTTTTTTTCTTTTTACTGATGCATGATTGCAAAACGAAATATAGAAAAAATGTCGCCGGATTGGTATGTATTAAATTGTTAAAGCCAAGGGTTAAACAATGACCACAGTGTTAAAAAATGTGAGCCTAGGATAATCCTCCATGTTCAAAGTGTCTTTGATAGCGCTCTAAAAATGAAGCCCTGAAAAGTTGTATATCAAAATACATCATTAGTGCTTTTAAATAAGTGATAATCTGTAGTTGACCGCATTTACTAGCCATTTCCTCCCATAGAATTTATTGTGTGTAGATATAAACTATTTTGTACTCGGCGAGGTGCCTTATTGTCTATTCATTCATATTGTGCAGCGGCCAGCATTAAATATTCCAAACTTTTCTATTCTAGGTGTGTTTGTCCATTCAAACACTAATTATGCTAGCTGAGATAGCAAACAGGTCTGCATTTTTCTTTTATTTGAAGCTCCGCCAATATTAGCCTGTGTCTTCAGAGCAGTAATGTAACTACTTGATACCAATATCATTGATGAAACTGAAAAGCTTACACACATTGACACACATTTCATGTCGTGATTTTTTTCGTCCTTTATTGTTTGTTTGTTTGTTTTTTTGTGGGATGGGTAAGCGGTCTCCTTCAATATCATGGT
This sequence comes from Eucidaris tribuloides, assembly GCA_001188425.1. Taxonomy (NCBI): domain Eukaryota; kingdom Metazoa; phylum Echinodermata; class Echinoidea; order Cidaroida; family Cidaridae; genus Eucidaris; species Eucidaris tribuloides. The sequence continues at coordinate 119,783 of JZLH01S0387895.1, read as the reverse complement.
CATTGGTAATATCTATTGTTTTGTATATGGAGACATTGCGTACATTAATTTTGAATGTATGACTGCTTTACTGGTTACATATAAAAAGAAATAAAGTTATGATATTAAACAAGATGCGATCCACTTTGATTTATTATTCCTGTGACAAAGCTTGAGAGCTGCTCGGTTGTATAAACGAAATTTAAGAGAGACGTAGGATTGTAGAGATGAAGCAGCATGAAGATACACACGAAAAACATCTAAAATCATGTGCCCACACGCACACATACNCACNCACACACACNCACACACACACACACACACACACACACACACACACACACACACACACACACACACACACACACACACACACACACACACACACACACACACACACACACACACACACACACGCACACACGCACACACACACACATTTACACAATATATATAACGCTGGATAGATTACCGGTGTCAGTATGTGTTCATATAAAAATGATATGAAACAACAAAATAGGCCTGACTTATAAAATTGTTTCCGTTTTCAGTGATGATAATGATGATGACGATGACGATGAGGGCGAAATTTGATGACATTCGTAACAAAGGTTAAAAGGTTATGTTCCCTTAAAAAGTGGGTGCATGGCCGTAGGCTGGGGAGGGGTGGGAGGTAGCGTCCCCCTTGTTTTCTCGGATTTTAGATTTGAAATAGTTTCATTGATCATTAAAGAACCCCCCCCCCAAGTTTCAGCCTACGTCCTTGAATGGGTGTTTTAACTGCCATCATCAGGAAAAAAAAGTAAGGGAATGTATTTACCCTATCCTCTGGGAGTTACGCCCAAGGTCAGGGGCTGTGGGAAGGGGGGGGGGAGGGGCAAAACCAAGACAATTTCCGAAAATGAAGATTGTTTATGTTTTGCGGTATTTTTATAATAAATTCAAATAGTTTCGTATTGCCCTGCACTGGTTTTTAAACGCATACATTTTGCAAGTTGTCAATGGGGGGGGGGGGGGGGCAAATTGCTATGTTAGCCCCATTTTCAGGGGTACTGCTCCTCGTCCCACAGGAACGATGCCCCTGCCAGTGGTACATGAATTATGAAGAGAAAAAGATTCTAATACGTCTCAATGTTCCAAATTATCGCCTACATTTATCGATGTATAATTTAGAGCTCGAGGCCTTTACCTTGCAGCAGTATAGGATTATGTAAGTGAGATTTGTTTTTAACTGGAAACATTGTTAAATGATGCCTTCGAGATCAATTGCCTCATCTACAACGTTTGTACATCAGTTTCAAAACACCCAAATGGGCAAGTATGAACATAAGAGATTCATCAGTTACTGGCTCTCTGTTCCATTTTTTTAGACTGCTTTCTTCTACTTTGTTTTACCAACCTATTTACATAACTCACATTATAGCATCTTTAAAACTGACAGAAACTTTTATCAAATTTATGGAGGAAAACCGTGCATTAGAATAATTGGTCCCTGTGGGTTGTTGTTAACAAACCAGACAATTTTACATAAGACAAACGATTGAAGTCGTCCGATTCATAATCGGTCACTCCGTCCAATTATATTTAGCGCCATCTAGGTTTAAAGACCAGGCAATTTTACCTGTGGTAGTTAATGCGATAGAGGCTCAAAATCTCAATGATTGCAATATGTTTACTACATGACTGTGATACACGATGACGGGATGTGGTAAACCAATTTTAACCCAATTAGACTACTCTATTTTCTAGAAGACATCAGTAAGTAAGTAAATGTAAATAAGTTGATAAGTAAGTAAGTAAATAAATGACTAAAAATATAAATAAATACATCTATCTATCTATCTATCTATCTATCTATCTATCTACCTATATATATATATCTATATATACATACACACACATATATATAAACTCCTCAAAAAAACGTTTGGAATCTGAGTTTGATCGGTTATATCTCCCGTTTCGTAAAAATAATCAATGCAAGCTTGGTATCACCGGAAAGATTATTAATTTTCTTAAAATAATACCTACTTGTTATGATTATTGACCATCTCAGGAAAGGCGTATCTACAAATGTGGTGATAAAGTGTAAATTGAAAAAGCCTGCAAAAATGACCAAAGTGTCGGTTTAGTAACCCCAATGTGTGTGTTGTTGATAAGTGAGTTTTCCATTGTCTCTTCTGGTTGTTATATCGCTCTAATTGTGAACGATGTGAATCATGGATTGAAGAAACACCTTTGTAAAATAAAGCCAAACAACAGACAAAAGAATTGTAAAAAAAAGACATGTATGCGCCATTAAAAACTGGACATAGACACATACACACTCTCACGGACGCTTTCACCACATTTAACACCACAAAGTTGATAACAAAACAGTGTCAGGAGCTTGATTTTGCCATGGATTTTCTCAGAGAGGGGGTAATCACAAGAATGGAACAGCCTGCCATGCAGCCCAAAGTTCAACCCCATTGAATATTTGTGGGATCAACTTGCTGGGCTGTACGGAGATTAGTGCACAAATGCAACGACGACTTGAGCAGGTTCGCGTACAATTACTGATTGACGGGAGGAATACCAATTCCACAGCAACGAAATCAATAAAGCCATCAACAGCATTGAAGTGGTGCCAGCGGGGTGCCGTTCGTTGGGTTTCCACCGATATCTGAACTCTGATCATGTTATTAAAATCAATGAACATTGATGAAATCAATGATCATGGGAAGATAAACAAAGGAAATCCATGCAAATCAAGCCGCTGACACTTTTTTAAAATCTATTTATTGTGTTAATGTGGTGAGGATTAATGTCTGTGAGATTAAATGACCATATATCCAGTTTTTAAATGCCAGTTTTAGTTATTTGTTGTTTGACTTTTTGTTGTTGTTGTTTGCTTACTTTGTGCAGGTGTTTCTTTCAATCCAGTGTCAATGTTCACATAAGAGTGCTTAAACAACCAAAGAGACATTGAAAAACTCATCTTATCAACAACAACAAAAATTGGATGTTTTACGAATATTGGTCATTTTGCAGCTTTTCAATTTACACTTTACACCACATTTTAAGACTCCGCCCTTTCCCTGGTTGCATAATCATAACAAAGTAGGTATCATTTTAAAGAAATTAAAATAATCTTTCCGATGATACAGACTTGCATTGATTATTACTACGAAACGGTGAGATATAATCGATCAAACTCAGATTCCAAACTTTTTTTGAGGAGTTTCATTTATATACATGCTATGTGTTTGTGTTTGTGTGTGTGTGCGTGTTTGTGTTCGTGTGTGTGTGTGTGTGTGTGTGTGTGTGTATGTGTGGTGCGCTTGTACGCCAATGCGTGCGAGGAGGTTTGAACTTACACACACCCACAGTGTGAGGAGACACAGTTGTGTATCCAGAAACTTGAGGAGCTCCTCTAAGTAACATGCACATAGAACATCTGCAAATTCCTTGAACACCATTGTGTAGTATTATAAGAATTCTCCTCAAATTCCTGAAAAAAATCTCAATATATCCGTAGGGGTACGAGCACTGTGTATTCCCTGATAGAACAAAGAGAAGAGCGCCCCCAACGTAACTCCTGAAATTCCCTCCTCAAAGTTACCGGCATTTCGATATCGATCACCGACCAGCACAGAGCGACAGATTTTCTCCATATTTCTGTAACTATATTGGATCTGCAGACGTTCTACAAATAAAACAAGAAAACATATAACTTCAATCATCAAATTCTCTGTGATTCATCGATCTGCACTGGCGTCATTGCGAAATGGTCTACGCTTGATTTCTTTACTTAGATGGTGCTTAATGTGTCAGGGTATCTATGTAGTCCCACATATAGTGATTCATGTAGAGTACACAAATCACAACATTTTGAATTGCCATAAATTAATAATGTTCATGGGAAATTAGGGTTAGGGTTAGGGTTGTGGATAGAGTACACTAACTCTACTCTAAACACACGCAAACACACACACATACACACACACACACGATACACACCCGTAACGAGCACCATCTCACTGAACCCTACATTTTGTAACCCTCCTCAAACTGTATGTGAAAACTACATCTGCTCAAACTGCACATTGTACACGTATGTGTGTGTGTGTGTGTGTGTGTGTGTGTGTGTGTGTATGTGTGTGGTGTGTGTGTGTCTGATTTTTTTTTATTTATATTACACGTAGTAAAATGCAGTTATACATAATAATGCACGGAAAATGGTGAAATTAAAATAATGCATTACCTCAGTCAATGCGAACCTACGAAAATAAGAGTATAATTGACACCCCATTTCATAAACAAAATACTTTTTAACCACCACTTCTGACATGCTTGAACAGTACATCACTGAGGTAATATAGTATTACTATATATATATTATATTCGGTATAGAAAGTTTTAATGCATTTGATGGACGTATTAGAAATACAAAACTCCGAAAAGTAAGTCTTGGTACATGTCAGTGTGAGCCATTTATTTATTGCATATAAGATTGGAGGGCTACAAGCTCTGGAAAGTAAACATGTAATTACCTTCCGCCCTTCTCGTACGTCTCCATTTCGCCTATATCATGGGTCTTTTATGCTTTCTTTCAACGAATTGCAGACAGAGGTCGGGGAAATGGAATAATAATAATTATAGGAATAAACAGAAAAGATCTACATCATAATTATACTCTACTACGACATCAATCTGAGTTTTATAATTGTATTTGGAGGTCATTCCTATTAACACCACATACCAGCACAAATAAAATGAAAATCAATATGATGTTACTGAACTTATTGGTAGCATCATGATCAACGTCATAACAGTGTATTATGGCCTACTTTTGTATTTGCATTGCGTGTTACGCATGAATAACATACCCTCCCTACTCAAAAGTATTGCAACATACAATATAACGCATACATTTTACGTTGAAGGGGTCTTTCTAAAATGATGTCCTAACTCCGTTTATTATTGGAAAATTACATTTAAAAAAAAAATAAATCCAAGAATATATTTTCTCGTTACTTCTCCAAGGTGGAGAGATTATCAAAGCAAGCGCGCTCACGACAGAGGGGATGGAATATAAATTTTAACCCTTTTTTGCTCCCCGATAGGGGTGGGGTTTTAATTAACACTAGCATCGTAATTCGGTTTCAGGTTACCAATAAAACGGTTTTAATGGTTTGGAAAGGCTTCCAGAAATAAAAACAAATGTCACTACGATCCTCTGAAGGGGTCTCAGAAAGAAGACCACGCCCCTCGAAGACGAAAGTGACCTTCTATCTTCATAAGACAGTGGTAAGGAGGAAACGCGCCATATTTTAAACAAGACCTCTTCAAGATATAATTTCTCACTCTTTTTCTATTCTAAAGGCAGTTTACTATTGTAAACATCTTAAAATTTACTGTCATGAAACTTTTCGGTAAATTGGATATAATGATGTGAAGAAAAAGCCATCATCTTGTATGAGTAGCCTTATCCTCCTTGTCACTGTCTTATGAAGATAGGAGGTCACTTTCGTCTTCGAGGGGCGTGGTCTCCTTTCTGAGACCCCTTCAGAGGATCATAATGACATTTTATGATCGCCGGAATTTTTCCAAACCATTAAAACTGTTTTATTGGTAATCTGAAACCAAATTATGATGCTATAGTGTTAATTAACACCCCACCCCTACGGGGAGAAAAAGGGGTTAAATTTATGTTCCATCCCCTCTGTCGTGGGCGCGCTTACATTTGATAATCTCTCCGCCTTGGAGAAGGAACAAGAAAGTATACTCATTGATTTAGTTTTTAAAAAAATTGTAATTTTCCAATAATAAACGGAGTTAGGACATCATTTTAGAAAGACCTCTTTAACGTAAAATGTATGCGTTATATTGTATGTTGCAATACTTTTGAGTAGGGAGGGTACATGCCTTTTGACATACGACACGCATCCAGGAGAAGTATAGCTACTAATCCATCTAGCACTGGCAGAGCAGATCTAACTCTTGTTCCTTTGTGGGCTGCATATCCGTGGGATGTATTTCTTCTTGGAGTGGAAGAACGGGTGGTTGAAGTGGAAATGGATATGCAACCTCGTTGTACCTGCATCTTTCCCTAGGTTGACTGGTGATTCTTCAAGGAAACCTGCTTCTTATCTCCCTTCTTCTTGAATTTAGTTGAATACGTGAAAATTCCTCGAGGAATGCAATAATATCCACATCATCAAGGTGGTGGGGGATTTCTTACAGGAAATACATGTAGCCTATTGTGACCTTTCGTGATTGGTTTGAATTGGCAGGCGTATGAACGTTAATTATTTTCGTTTTTTGCAAGTTAGATATAAGCAGGGGAGTCACTACAGTAGTCGGTAAATCCATGAACCCAGTCGGCAAGTTCATACACCCAGTCAGCAAAACGGGTGGAAAGGGGAGAGAGAAAAGGGAAGAAAAGGGGAAAAAAGAAGAAAACAGGGAAGGAAAAGGAAGGAAAGAAAGAAAGAAAGAAAGAAAGATAACAAACAACAAAGGAAGAACGGGGGGGGGGGGAGGGAGTAAATCGATCTGCCAGCCACCCCGTGCCAGCATTCTGAGTGTCATTAAAATCAAACATGTTTATAAGTAAACAAATCTCAACCAGAGACAGTGGGCAATAACAATTGTAAAACGGTTGACAAAATCAACTTTGTAAATTAGTTTTTTGTATCGATCATTCGGCAAAAGCTAGACTGGATAATGGATACTTGACGAAACAAACAAACTGTTGGCAAAATAGGCACTGTATTCAGGGGCGCCACTTGAATGGGCGTTGGTCATTTGCCGACTGGCAAAAATACAATTTACCGACTGGTAGTTATGCTCGAAGAACGCGCATGAGGAGCGTCCATATTTTTCAGGATGTGTGTGTGTGTGTGTGTGTTGTGTGTTGTGTGTTGTGTGTGTGTGTGTGTGTGTGTGTGTGTGTGTGTGTGTGTGTGTGTGTGTGTGTGTGTGTGTGTGTGTGTGTGTGTGTGTGTGTGTGTGTGTGTGTGTGTGTGTGTGTGTGTGTGTGGGGGGGGGGTTATGATAAAACGGTGGGTTTGTGAGGGGGTTCCCCTCCTAGGGTGAAAAACTTTGATATATTAAGCTTACTAAATGTAGGTTTTCAGGCCCATTTTACACACAAGGAATACAGAATAATAACATTTACCTGCTGTGCAAAAATTGTTGATTCGTAATAAAAGGGAAAACGTTTTGGAGGAGGTTCCTCTCCAAGAGTGAAAAATTCGACATTTTTAGCTTCGGAATTTTGGCCTCATTTAAGACCGTTAATGTATAATATTAAAGGTTAGTGACAAGATTGGGAACACTTGAAAATGCCTCAAGAACCAAATGAGTAAAAATATATACCAACTATTCACTAGCTGGAGTGGATCTTCCAGCTGGAAGGATTTGTCTGTAATTTGTTTACTTAAGGAGAATCAAGCATGGACATACTAGTATCTTAATTTTATCGGGGCACGATAAAAATAGGACCCACAGAGAGCCACACAACAGGTTTGAGTGCCACAAGGAATATATACATAAGTTAGTTTAGAATGAGTTAACGATTGACTACATGATTTTTACAGGAGAATCCTTGCATAGTTTACTTGATTATAGAGTAGTTTCAGCCCAACTTGAGGACTACCCCCAATCATGTCATCTACCTTTTACATTGAATGCAGATGAAACATACAAAGTGTTTTCTTTTTAGGTTTGGTTATGCTGAAATGATAGCAAACTAAGTGCACTCACAAACAAGGGGGGGGGGGTGTCGGAGAGGGGGCTCTTCTCCCAAGAAAAGAAAATTTGACGTTTTTTATCATGTTTATTTTCGGGAATGTAAATTTTGAGCCCCATTTTGGATCAGCAATATTGCAAAATATTAACACTGACTGCAGTTGAAATATGCAGAGTAAATTTTGATTTTTTGGTTGTGCTGAAATAATAATAATAGTAAATACTGTTATTAATTTGTGATAATCTGTTACATGCTATTATACATGCTACATGTAGCCATTTAATTAGATGCAGTTTATGTGCTGGTGAAATCTACATTGAAATATTTCCACTGCCGGCTAGGAGACTGTGGAATGTGCTGGAACTTTCTGGCTCACTTGAAATTGACCAGCAAACAATTTATGGATGCCAGCAGTGGACTGCTTAGCTGTGTGGTTAATCCCATTGTTCTTTGGAATGCCACTGACTGGGGATGTAGTAAACAAGTCTGATGGTGTAATTGTATTTTTGATGTATGACATAAACAGCACAGAATGTTCAGGGAATTATTCTTACATGTAGCCTTTTGGTGTTTTCTAGAAATTTGAAGATTCTAGAATTAGGAGGGTTTTGATATATATACTGGGGGAAGATGAAGATAGTCAGAGTTTCTGTCATCTTAGCTCAAGTCACATGTGTTAACAGTAACCTGCATTTAGAGTTTATTGTGACCTTGGCTCGATACACAACCTGTGGAGTTATAGGAGAGTTTTTGTGTTGGATCTGCCTGTTTATTACCTGAGATAGCCTTTACACTGTGGACTAATTTTGGAATTACTACATCATCGTGGCTGCAATTGGGACTGTGTTGTGAAGTTATGCTCAACACCGATTTCATCTGGAATACCTGCTACACTCTGCCATTGGGATTCATACTCATACCATTGGGGACTTCTACTAATCGGAATCATCTTGGATCATCTGTTCGGACTTGATTATTATCTGGAAAATCTGCTATTCAGCTCTACAACAGTGGGATCAATATTGCGCTCATAATTTGGGAATACTGGATTGGACTATTACCTGGACATTCGACTACAGTATCCTTTAGCATTGTAAATTAATATTTACCTGTACAATAAATAAGTTTACAAACATTGTGAAAGCTTGATTATATAAAAAGGGGAAATACCTCATATAATAAATACTTGCTAAATCAAATATTGGTATCATTTTGTTTCATCCTTTCGAATGTGAATTGATCGTAACAATACACTTAAGTAACGGGAGGGTCTGGGAGGGAGTTCTCTCAAGTTGAAAAAAAAATGACATTTTCTATCTTTCAAAACACACTTCTTGACGATATTCTCTTGGAAGAAAGAGTAGTGTATGAGGAAGGAGTGAGAGCAAATTAAATTTCTACTTCAAGAAAGTGTATTTTCACCTGATACACACAAACATTTAGTCTACCGGCCACCCTGTGTCAGCATGCTGAGTGTCATTAAACATTAAGTCAATAATCAAACATGTTTATGAGTAAACAAATCTTGAGGCAATAAATTAAAGTCATTGCATCTTATTCAATTCAGTAACTGAATTTATTTCTTTTATGTAACCAGTAAATCAGTCATTACATTCAAAAACATAATATACACATTCTCATACACAGAAAAGAATACATACATGGACCATGGTATTGAGTATAACCCCACCCCATCCCTCTAAAAACAAACAAAAGAATAATAGGAGGAAAAACCTAATCGCATGAAACGTGTGTAGCTTTTCACTTTCGTTGGCCATGCTTTGGAAATTACTCATAAAATCCGGTACCATTATTTTTATATTGGTTTTGCGATAGAGCATCAGACAAAAGAATTAAGAGTTACAATGAATTACTGAAATAATGGCATCTGTGTAAATGCAAAATTGTTTTTTTTTACAGTGATACAATATCTACAATAACCAATAACGAACCTTTAAATACACTATATAACATTGTAGAAGACCCATTCGAAAAATGGTCAACCTTTTCTATCTGACATATCTGACAGTGTTTGGATGGACAAATAAACACCCTAGAACAAAAACTTTAAACAGTTATGCTGTCACTCGTGAAATATGTACAGATAAAATTCGGCACATGAATTATTCTCAACTGATAGAAGATCCTGCTACACAGCAGTCTATGGAGAAAAAACAGGAATGGTAGCTCAATGATTTTCACTTTTTAAAAGCACTTAATGATCATTTTTAACTGCAATTTTTTCAGGGCTTCATTTTTAGACGTTATCAGAGACACTAGTATCATAGGGAATCATGTAGCTCAGATTTTTTTTAAACTGGAAACATTGTTATACGATGGCTTTAAAGCATGATATCCAAGTTGCGTGATAACTCACAGAAATGATTATTAACTTTGTACGGCCTTCTAAACCATACTGTCATAAAGTTATTGATGATACCTATATAGCACTTTTTGGTAACTACGTGTATATTAAACTTGCATTTCCCCTTCTGAAGAGAACACATCTTGTTTATTGTGATTTATTTCAACTATCTAGTTAACATTATTTCAGAGATTTGGCATTACACAAACTTATCATGACCACCGCGTCTGAGCGAAGCTTTCAATTCATAAGACTCTCAGACATTTCCGTATTTGCCTTCTTTCTTCTCTTCTGGATGACAACTATGACGACAACGATTACTGTTGCTATGAGAACAACACCACCGACGGTTGCACCAATAATGATATATTCTGTAATTTATTTTTTAGAAAAATAGGAAGATATGGAAACGATTATACAAAATGTTATTGTATTACTGTTACCTTAAAGTTTCTCCCCTTTCTTCTTTTTGTCTTCATGTTTTCATTTTCCCCCCTCTCCCTTCTTCTTCTTCTTCTTCTTCTTCTTCTTCTTCCTCCTTTCTGTCTCTATAACCGTCTTCGTCCTCTTTATCATTTCAACGTTAAGAGCGAAATGGTAAAATTGAAACTTTGAAGGATTTAATTGACAATGGCATAGGGATAAAGAATTGTGATTTGTTTCTACTGATGGGTTTTCGACAGCTGATTGCCGTTTCGTGTTTGACATGATTTTATACAGGTCATTTTTACTTTTTACGCATACAATAATGTTGAAATAATTTCCCACAAATTTCACGAGAATCGTTGATTGCTTTTAAGTCAGTGAAATCAGCGTGGTGAGTGAGCTTCTGCAAACCATATTGTGAGTGAAGGAACGTCAACGAGCGACAGTATTAATACGTCAAGAATACAATTATAATGTCAATATATTTACGTTCATAAAAAGACCATTCCATTTCCTACTTACTTTGTACCGGTTTTTCACAGTTGTGGCCGCCATATTTGTTGCCACAGTGACACGAGTAACCATCTGATGTGACAACGCAGGTGCCATTATGGTGACATGGGTAAGAATTACAGGCATCTGAACCGGAACGAGAAAGACAATTGAAAATATAGAATACTTGATAGTCCAAACTACAGCAATTAGGTCCAAATTAACAATAACAAAAATCAAAACAAAAATAACTTCCAAAATTGAAGAGTTTATTTCCAAAAGGAACTACATCCATATTTGTTACTTCAGAGAAAAAGGCATTTGTTTACCGGATTTTGTACAGGCGCCTATGGAAAAGTGATATTAGAAAGTGCATTTTCTTATGGTTGCTTTCATAATTTAGGTTAACACTTTTGCTCAAGGACAGGCACCTACCTGAGTAATGGTGTGATATCAATAACTCAATTTTCATCAAAAGTGGATCTAGTCCCTTTTGGAAACGAGCTCTTCAATTATAGAAACTACTCTCTTTGGTTCATAAATCCCCAACCACATTCTCATTTTATCGTGTCATACTTTTCACAAATCATTCGCAAACTCGGCCTACGAGACTTTGCCTATAAAATCTTTTACCTAATCCTTTTGTATAACATCGCGGTATTTGGTTTTAGAGCAAGTCATTTATTCAAACGGTAGAGGCCGACCTCTTTGTTTCTCTTCTGTCATTGTCGTCACCGTTGTAGATATGGCTACAACAAATTCAGCGTGTCCCAAAGAAAATGTCCCATTGATAGAGTGCTGAATTAATTCTAAAATCAAATATCATTTTAAATTTTGTGCTTATATTTAAAAAGCCCATTTTAATTTATAACTCGTGTGAAAATATCATTGGTCTCGCTTGATTGGTTTTGAATACACAGTCCATTATGTAACCTGGTAACAGCAGTGCTTTTTGGCTTATTCCAAGTTTGCAGTGCTACATTTTCTGCACTGCCTTCAGTGTTTTAAATCAACTCTATTGCTTTTGCATTCAACCCTCTCTTGTATTTCCAAGTTTGAGATAACAGAAATCAATAAAAATATATATATATTTTTTTTAGAGATTTGGACTTTCATTATTAATGTTATGTAAGAGCTTAAGCAGATGACTGATACGGCGCATCAGTGTATCAACCTGAATGGAAAATAGGTGAAAGGACGTGCATGAGGGCAATAATGGTTTGCAACTTGGGCATTAAAGGACAAACAATAAGTGGGACACACACTGTGAAAGCAAATACGACCAGTGAAACTGACCTTTGATTAGTTTTTATTTAAAAAGGTGAATAAACATGACTTTAGCTAATTCATAACAAAAACAAGAACACAGTCGTTGAAATAAAAGTGAGCAGTAGAAAGGTATGGCATATGTGTAGTGTGTATTTCTTTTTATCAAACTTGGAATGTGTGTTTGCAGTGCTAAATACTTGATACTTGATACTTGTATTATACCGACTGTTTCTTTCCTAACAACAAGCATAAAACGACAGCTCCAATTTTGCTTATAGAACAAAATAGAAAGCTAATTCTTACCAAGATCACATCTGTTGCCAGAGTAACCCGATACACACACACAGGAATATCCATTCAGCTGATCGACACAAGTTCCACCATTTTCACAGGGACTTGACCTACACTCATCAGTATCTAAATTGATGACAACATCGCGTAATAATGCCAGGTTAATCGAGTTCATTACATTTTACAATGCTTGCGAATTAAATGCGTAGAGACTTTGATCGTTTGACAATGATAATTTATCCCTCTTTGTCCTCAATTTTACGTGGCTAGTGTCCTCTGTAAATTGTCTAATATGTTGAAGCCATGTAGGTAGTCACTTAAACAATGAAAACATTTGTGTTTCGAAGCATTAGACCACCAGGGACTTAAGTACTTACTATAATTGTAAAGTAGTTTTCGACGTATGTTCTCGTAAAAGTCTACGTGTGCTATCGACGAGTTATTTCCTTTATCTATGACATTTACAATTCTCAATCTGAGTCAGATAACTTATATGTTGTAGCTCTTGGGGGAAAATATTCCTCTATTTTTTCTTCAAAAATGGCAGCAACGTTAGTTCAAATATCAGGAAACACGCCTGCTTTTTTTTGGGGGGGGGGAAATTTACTGATTGTACGTTAAGAATGATTTGTCATGGGATATCAATACGTATTACCTTTGAAAAAAAAGGGTCCCCACCCCCCGATATCTAGATTTGTTTAATAGACTGGCGTGATCGAATGTCATTTACCTGCATTGACGAAAACGTTCAGGGAGAGACCATGAGAAGAGCTTTTTCTTTGTGTAATATACCGTACGGTGACGAAATTCGCGCTGGAATTGACCGGTTTGGGCCGATCCTGACCCGTCAGATTCATCAAAACTTGGCTACTCGTTGTTGGCCCGTCGTAAACATAGAGATTGGTATTATTGTCGAGAGATATATTGGAAACTTGCACTTGTAAAGTGATATCAGTAATGTCGACGTTGAAATACCAAATGCAATCGAGGAAACTTCCGATTGCAGACGGATAATTCGGACTTTCCACCGTGTACATATGATTTTCGGCGTCAAGGGTTTGTCGAGTGCCACACGAGTGCAATAACGTCGGCGCAGAGGTTTGTTCTGTAGAGGAAAAACGAACAAATATTCCCAAATTCAAAGAATGTAGAAGATAAAGATTTAAAGCCTACTGCGTCTGAACGCAACATAAAAACCAAACAACAGTACCTCATTGATTTGAGTGGTTGAAAATCAATTTCTAAATTTCGTTGGTTGCATTTAAACTCACGGTTTTAATCAATAACCCCCCCCCCCCAGTTTTTGAATTTTGATTATCATCATTATGAAGTGATTTTTTGTATAGGGTACCGTCACATGGATACGCTTGGTGTGAGGTTTACCTTCTAAGAACATAGGCGTGTTAGTGGAGGGTTACTTTATGGATTGTCAATTTGGAAGGAGCATATTGTACCTCCTGAAAGCTTAACTGTTGATGTCATGTTATCACGCTTTCGATGTCTTGCCAATGTCGTGTTCAATACGCAAATTTGCACATATATTGTGCAGGCACGAAATAACCCTGACATTGGTGGATTAGGGGCTGACACAATGTGGATGTGGATGGGTACACATTGCGGATTAATTGACGTGTCCCCAGCAAAGAAAGTAGAGAAACCGTCAATTGATCATTCTGCGCCATGTCACCTGAGTGTGCTGGTAAAACATGCATTTATACCTTTATTTGTGCTATGATTAATATATGATTTCATATAATAGAAAAAAATATAACTATGGTCATGTTTATAAAATTAGACCAAGTAGGGCCTACTGGATATAGTTCTTGAACTATGAGAAAATGTTTCTCCGATTTGTGTTAGGGAAGGGAGTAAACAATTACAGTTTATAGCATTGTTTCCAATAACACAAATTGTTGCTCCTCTTTTGGGCAAACTTAGTGAAGTCACCCTCTTCAACCTCCTGTACCCACCTGTCTGATTGAGCGTAACGGCAGCTCCTCGGTTTTTATCTGTCCACGATAGATCGCGATACTCAATGAGGAAAGAAGGGTAGGTTGATAAAATCATCCCAGGCGAGATATCTCCAGACACGGTTGCTAGACGATGCCTCTCATTTCCAGCATCGATGTCATAGACGTCAACAAAGGTGTGGGTATCAGTCTGTGTGTCTTGAAAATTGATCTATTGATACATGCAATAAAATATTTCCAGTGTATCAAAATAATGGTATTTGACATAAACCTTGCAATTCACAAAGGAAATGGTGTTATCCACGAAGAATGCTGGTAACTCTACCAGAGGTATCACGTGATTATTAGTTCAAATGGTTTGGCTGACATATTTTATGACGAATAGTGCTGATCTAAACGGACGTTTATTTTGAAATAAAAAAAAACCCGATGATTTTTTTTTAAATACATCTTGCTATTTAAAGTCACAGGCTAACATGTTTAAGAAAAACTGTGAGCTACATAATAACGATCGCACTTATATCGCAAAATGTGGGGTCGCTCTGCGGTAATGCTTTCATATAGACGAAAAGGCACATGAATGTAATCTACGAAGCAAGGGTTGTCAACCAACCTGTATTGTTCCTTGTCCAGACTGAGTTTCTAAATGCCACTTGCAGTCGAACGTGCCATTGGTTGATGCCGTTGAAGTTGAATAATGGGGTGTCGTGACGAAAGCAGAGTTGTAATCGGAATCGTTTGAAAAGACGAGTATTCCGCCACAAGTGTCCTGCCAGGTATTTCGGTCCCAAGGGGGTCTCTGATCTGGAATTTAAACATTCACGAAAATTCTGAAATGGTTATAATATTATACACGAATTTGACATCTTAATTAAACTTTGAATATTTGTATCGATTATCAATTTTCATCTCAATAGTTAATACATTTTACAGTGCGTATGCACTTAATTTTTTGAGATTCTCATAATTAAGTGACCAATAAGAATGAAAAGGGATGATTACTTTTAAACACTATATGATATAAAAATGAAAAAGTACATTTGGGGGGGGGGTGGTGGTTGGATGCGATAAAAATAATGATAATTAAACGCGAGTCTAATTAAAGGTGGCCTATAATTTACTAATTATCGCAGTTAAGAAAAGCATCTGACCTGCATAATTCTTCATGCTATAAGCATCTCTGAGAAGGCCTAATAAAGAAACCCTGAAAATGTTATACTTCAAAACTATTTTAGTTCTTTAAAAAGGGTGAAATTATATACGTGGCAAATTTCACCATTTCCCCTATAGACTGCTGTGTAACGATTAAGAGTACATGGAATGAATAACTTACGTATGACGTTCATCCATACATATAACTTGTCAATAGGCATAACTTACGAAACTTTTCTATATTCTAGGATATTTATTTGTTCATTATTTTTTTTTTTAGTGAAGCTCCACACTGTTAATTATCTCTAACTGAGTTCCTTACCAGTTCCTTGTGCATTTACTACAACGTTTCGAAGTGATTCCCCCGATGTAACGTCAATTCCAGTTGCCATAAATGATGAATTTGAAGAGATAGAGTGTGGAAGCCTGTTGTCTGAAATTCTCGACAGAAGTCTCTCGTTACGTGGCCATCCCGTGGGGTAGTCAAAATTATCGTACACGGAGAAATCGTTACCCTCTCCGGTGTAGAAGGATTGGAATTGCAAGTCCACGTAACCGTCGGAATTATATTGGAACACCCAGTTACAGCTGTAGTAGGCGCCATTTTCTATAACTCGACCTTCTCCTGGCCAGGTTATGTCAACTTTTGATTTAGATGCCGTGGTTAAATTGTGAAAACCGCCACAGGAACTAGCTTTTGCATCAGATTTATCTGAAGATTGCAAAAATCAAATGAAAACTATTGAACAAAATCCATATCCCTTTGCTCAGTCTTCCTCTACCACTTATAACAAAGACACGCGTCCGTTGGTAGAAATCGTAAGAAATTGGAGATTTAACTTTTGGTATGGTTTAACTTGAATATCACCCTAAGTCCACGGGAGCACTGCGCTCCCCTTTAAGAGAGCAATGGAATTCCGCCAGAATGTATATGTGAAAAAATTGGTTTAAGCTCTTGTAAAAAATAGTAATGATGTTAAAATACGAAAGAAAACGGATTATATTTTTATCTCTTAATACAAAATTAATGATATATAAAAAGTTCTAGTGTAAAAAGTTAGAATCAATACAATCACAACTATGATACAAGTGTTTTAACAGCTATATACTTGTCCTAAGTTGTCTACAGGACATTTCAAATACGCCATTTGTATTAATAGCCCTTTTCCCGAATTTATGACTAAAGTTTTAGCTGAACGCTTCGGGTAAGTTTATTGAAAAATATAAGTCCAATTCGCTGACATGGCGATAATTAATCTTATAGCTCAACGGTCCTTTACCTGCATTGGCGGCTTGAAGCGACAATTGGGTTGTTATTGTACTCGGAAATGAAGCGGTAAGGGCGAGATAAAGAAACTTGGACGATGAGAGAAATGGATTTGGTTGAGTTGTTCCTGTGATCATAGAAAAATAGGGCCAGTTGTCCGGCTTAGGACCAATTGCATCCTCTTCAACATCAGCGAGAACGTGGAAGAAAGGCCCTTCAATTGCAAATCTTTTATAACTTAATTGCAGATTTTCCCCCTCTATACGCCAGAAGCATTGCACACTGCCTCCTCCGGTACCATTGTTGGCGGCAAGAAAGTCCGGTGGACTGATAAGTACGCTAGATGTGACGTCATCGACCGTCGCATGGCCTCCACAAGAAGTTAGATGAGAGGAATTATCAGAGGAATCTACAGCACAGAAAAACAACGACGAAATCATGAGTATTAAAACTAAACGTGCTGTTAATTCCACTTTTCATTATTTAGCAAATAGTTCTGATAACGCTTGCCAAAAATGAGCTATAAGGGGATCGGTAGTGAATGTGTAGTATACGTTTTTGGTGCTGTAAATTCTCACCCAAGTGTATCGCCCCGATAATAATAATGAGAAATCAAAAATAAGAAATTAATGAAAAATGCTCAAAGTTTGAAGGTTTTAAGATGCCTCCTTAAAAATAAAATTCACTTCATATAAAATAAAAAAAGTATTGTGCCCCCATTAATCTGAATAGCGTAGGGGAGGGTGGGGCAAAGGTACACTCACAGAAAAAAAGTGAGTCATTTGACTCATTTGTATATAATTTTGGTGAGTCAGGTGAAAATTGACTCACTAGCAACAATTAATGTGTCTTCATTGACTCATTTAAATTTCACCAGTGAGTCAATAATGAGCTGACGCATTTTGCAAATGCATCGACTGACTCACATGGTCGTAAAAAATGAGTCAAGATCGACTTTTGATGCATCTTTAAAATTAAAAGTGAGTCAACTTGAAAGCCGCGCGCGCACGAAAGCTTTCATGACGTGATCCCTAAATTTGTATTCTTTTCGCTAGTCTAAGTTTTAGACTGTTCTCTTTTTTGCTCTAATCCAAGACTAGTGCTCGCTCCGCTCGCAGCTCGCTTCTCTCGGGATTGGGGTAAATTCAAATAGAGTTACAGTATAAATCTATCTCTATTGGTAAATTAAAGAGCAGTCTATGACGTCGCCATTTGATCTGCTGTTCGAGAACATCTGTGAGTAAAATCGTTTCAATCGTGCAGTCCCACGAATAATTGTATCAATGACACTCGAAAGCCGCTCAGAAGGTGATTTACTGAAAAGAACGAGAGGAAAATTTGTTGTGTATCGATGAATATAGCTTATGGTATTCGGATTTATGTATTCATATATGCTGATTAGAGACAGATGTATCTTACGCTAATGTATGCAGAAATACCAAATGCATGCCAGACAGGAATGGGATGTCTGCAAAGTCTCTCTATGTGTTCTATTGTGTTTGGGCTTATACAGTATGTATAAAAAAGGTAATCCATGTTTGAAGCTAACATATTGCCAACTACTTTGATTATAAAGGTTTATAAGTATATATCCTTAAGGAGCAATTTTTCTCCTTTCCAATGATACCTCACTTGCATCACTGGTATCATGCATGACTGAGTACATCGCTCTTGAAGAGAACAATGTCAAGTCACACTTTTTCCATGTTTTGGACAATGGATGAAAGAATAAAGACAACAATAAATGGATTCATGTTTTAAAGATGAGATGTTATCTCACATTTCATGTAAGTTATGCTAAAACTTGGAAAAGATGTGAATTGACATTGTCTTCTTCAAGAACAATGTAGTCGGTAATGCATGACACCAGTGATGCAAGTGAGGTATCATTCGAAAGAAACGATGCTATTCATAATTATCCAACTAGACAGCGCGATGCTTTTCACCTTCCACGTACTCGAACAATTTTTGCAAAGAAAACAATCATGTTTACAGGGCCAATGTTTTGGAATAGTCTTCCCCACGAACTTACTCGCTACATACAAATATCTTCATTCAAGTGCAATTTAAAGAAACATTTGTTATGTTCATATACCGCGCAATAATTTCTTTTAGCCTTTACTCTTTTTCGTTCACCACTCACGCTCCGACAAGGACGCTACCGGGCACCTTGGTCCGAGCAACCTGCCGAGCTCTCGGAAAAACTGAATTTATCATGTTATACTCTTTAAAATTACTAGCCAATTTCCTTGAGCTCGGCAGGTGCTCGGCCACGTGGCATGGTTAGGCGTCCTTGCCGGAATGTAATGTGATTTGCATATATTATAATGAATCCATCTTATGAATGATGTCTTCGTATACATATTTATACTTATTCATACATATTCAATACTGAGTCAACAGTCGAACTGCCTTCGTAGAAACTTGAGCACTATCGTTTTTCATCCTGACTTCTCCTGATTTGCCTGGTTTTATTTGTCTATTCCTCACTCGCACACTTTTCTGTTGTATTGCTGGATTAATCGTACGCCTTTTGATTTCTCTTTTGTTCTCGATTTGGTTTCATGTTGTTTCTTGAGTTGTTTATGATTTCTTTTGTTTATTTCTTTGGTCAATTTGTTTATCCGTACTCAGAAGTGTTCTTTTAATCCACATTATTTTGGGGTCTATACGACTTACAAGCTTGCTTTAAATAGGCCCCATTCATATTTCTTTACCTATATCCACTGTGTGTTTGCTATTGACCATTATGTAATATTTTGCATTATACTAGTTTTGTTTATGTCAAAGGATTGACTATGTTGTTGTATTATTGCTTTTACTTTAAATGTATTGAACAGAAATATGAATAAATTGAAATTGACAGAGGAAAAGCTGCTCTTTTTAGATATTATACTTACAAATCTCTGTAATACAAATATTTGGCAATATTTTAGCATTAAAGATGGATTACCTTTTTTGATACACACGGGTATACTTAGTATATTGTATGCATTTCAGTTACATGTTCAGTCTGAGAGTCGCCGATTTTGAAATGGCGCCACCAACGATGAAAATATGATAGTCTTAATCTATATCTTGGATAAATGTATTAGTAGACTTAGTAAGAGGTTGAACGCTGCATTTTTTTAGTACAAATGTCCCACTTGGCATAAATGTTCCTTGGGTCAAAAGAAAAAGATTCATCCAAAGAGACACTGTGTATCTATGCAAATAAGCCAGTTATTTGCATAAATTTGCATATTCTATGTCTATATAAAATAAAAAATAATTAAAAATATATGTTCAACCCAAACAACTCTAAAATTGGGCACAAAGTTTCTGTGGAAGAAGGGGGAGAAAACTTTGATAAAATAATTGAGGAATCCACGTACGTAATTACTTAATTTACCTAAATTATGCAAATTAGTACTAAAATGGAGTAATTTTCGTGGATTTTGAACTATTTATATGCAGTGCATTATGATATGAAGATATCTAATGGTGTTTAATAATGTTAAAGTAAATTATTCATGCAAAGAGACTTACTTTGCCAATGCAAATAACGTCTAATTACCATAAATGCATATTAATGTATAAAAGTACAAAAATCCCATGATAAGTGTTTAGACAACTTTAATCATCCAATGCAAATGTGTATTACTTGGTACAACATTAAGGTGGATGAAGGAAAAGAAAACCATTATGACGAAACTATTTGTCTACATAAATCATTCCCTTATTTGCATAACTTATGCAAATTAGAACTAAAATACAGATTTTGTTCATGATTTTGAACTATTTAGATACAGTAAATTATGAAATAAAGATGTTTAATATGTTTGGAGGATGGTACTACATGTACATGCAGAAAACAACGTATTGCACTTTTGCAAATAACCCCTAATTACCATAAATGCCTATTAATGTGTACAACTACAAAATTCCATGCACAGTCTTAATACAACTTTAATCACTGAACTCAGATATCTTACTCTGTACAACCTATTAAGAGATGAAAAGAAAATCCTTTAGGAAGAAAGTATGTGTCTATGCAAATTAATTCTTAATATGCATAGATTATGCAAATTAGATAATTGATAATATTGAAATTTTGAGTATTTTATGTGTTTGTGTAATTAGCAATCCAGTTTTCGTGCATAATGCAAATTGCCGAAAAATTCAATTTTGAAAAGTTGATTTTCGTACAACAATGTCCATCAAAAGCTCTTTTTTGTGATTTGTGTCTAAATGATATTGATGACATTGATATCACTGTTATTGATTAACTGATTGAATAATGTGTGCTAATTCTCCATATCGCACATAGCCGATATCAAGCGATATCACCTCGCGATACCGATATCTGATCGATCGCTCTTGGGATGAATACTTCCGGTTCCGGTAAATTGTACACAGTCAAACGCACAAAACATGTCATTTCAAACCTAATCAAATTCGTAATATCAATATCTTATTCCCGAACAAACATGGATTGACCTGATGAACAACTTTGGAGATGTCTGTGTCGCAATTTAAGGACTTTCTTAGTGAAAGAAATGTTCCTACGACCGGTAAACGAAGGAATGAACTAAAAAGCTCTCGCCAGGAAAGCCACAAATGTTTTCCCCGTGAGAGAGAAATGCGACCACGGGCACACCGATTACTTTAAAATGCTTGTGCAATATACACTTTCAAGTGTCTGGAAAGACATTACAATAGTAACCAAATTTTGTGAGGTTTTGTAATTATTAGGTCTACATGTACTAAAATTTTATGTGTGTTTTGTTTAATAACATAGATCAGACATCTGGTTCAATTTTATTATTCTTTGCTGGTATGGTAGGGTTGTTACATATTGCTAAGTGTGATTCCAACATTCTATAAATTTATATTTTTGCTAAAGCTATTATGATTAAATTACTGCACTAGAAGGGTAAACAATATTCAGGTCGAAATTTGTCCAGAATATGACAGTTAAGAGAATATGTTTCAGTCCTATTTTGCAAACTGTTGCCTACATCTGTGTAATTTTTCTCCTTGGGCAGCACGGAACGTTTATTTCAGTCGTGACACGATGTTTAGGTGGGAAATAGTTTTAAACTGTGCAAATTACCAATTTTATGCTAGAATTTGAATGATTTATGCAAATTGAAAATGAATGTTTTCTTTTCCTCCCTTCATAGACATTTTGTACAGGGTAAGACACCTTATTTTGGTGATTAAAGGTTAGTGACATGATTGGGAACACTTGAAAATTCCTCAAGAACCAAAGCAGTTTAAAATTGAAATATTTACCAACTGTTCACTAGCTGGAATGAATCTCCCAGCCGGAAGGATTTGCTCTAATTGTTACTTAAGGAGAATCAAACATAAACATACTAGTATTTTAATGTTAACCTGGGCCAGATAAAAATAAGATCCATAGGGAGCCACACAATACCACAAAAGATATTGACATAAGTTATTTTAGAATGAGTCAACATTTGACTACAAGATTTTCACAGGAGAAACCTTGTTAAAGTTTACTTGATTCTAGAGTAGTTTCAGCCCAAGTTGAGGACTACCCCCAATCATGTCAGTTACCTTTTTGTTTGTATTGTATTTCATTGTATTGTATTGATTTCCGTATAAAAACATACATGTATGAACAACAATTATAAAAGAAAACAGATAAAACCATACGGATGGATATCCCTACTCAGCGGTGCCTATATATGACACTACTGTTTTACAGAGGGGTCCAAATTTGACATTTGCATGAGATTGCCATATAGTTTTACAAGGACTTTTAATAAACTTCTAATTTCTAGAGGCTAATTTACATAATTTATGCTAATTGCGGCTTATTTGCATAGATACAGAATGTCTCTTTGGATATTCTTTTTCCAATTTCTCCAAGGAATATGTGTGCTAAGTGGGACAATTGCACTAAAAATTGAAGCATTCACCCCTTTTTGGCACTTTACAGGTGAAATTAAAAAAATAATTAAAATTAAGAGAATATCATTAATAAAAAAAATGTATTTGCATATTTCACGCTGATTACAAGGTCATTCACCCCAAAAACAGTTGCATCTGTATTTATATTTCTCCTCATGTAGTAAGGAACATTCATTTCAGTTGTGACACAATTTTTAATTGGGAAATAGTTTTATACTGTGGAAATTAGCCATTTTATGCTCGAAATTGCATAATTTATGCAAATTAGGCAGTTATATGGATAGATAAACAGCTCGTGAATGAATGTTTTCTTTTACTCCCTGCACAGACAGGTTGTACCGAGTAAGACACCTTATTTTGGTGACTGAAGTTGTATTTACACTATTCATGGAATTAGTATGTTAACTCATTAATATGCATTTATGGTAATTAGGGATAATTTGTATTTGCATAGATGAAGTAACTTGTTTGTGCCCGAATACTTTCCACTAACCCCATTTAACACCTTTATATCATAATTTAATGCGTATAAATAATTCAAAATCATAAAAAGCGTAATTTGGTACTAATTTGCATAATTTATGCAAATTAGGCAAAGAATAACACAGACAAATAGTTTTTCATGTAGAGTTTTCTTTTCCTTTCATCATAGTTAGGTTGTCTCAAGTAAGACATTTTTTTCTGCTTCTAAAGCTGATTTAATAAAGTTCAAGGTATTTTGCAGTTTTACGCATTAATATGCCTAAGTTATGGTAATTAGGGATTATTTGCATAGGTCAAAACGTTTCTTTGCACAATGTGTTTCCCAAACCCTAAGACATGTTTATTTGTATTTGTATTTAATTTAGATTATTGAGACTCATGTGAGAAATTCTCATTTTTTGTTGAAAATGTGTATAATTTATGCAAATTAAGTCATTAAATATATGGTTACCGCATTCTTTTTTCAACATTCATCTTTTGCTGTTTTCACAAAGGCTTTGTGTCAAATTTGACATTTCCATGAAGAAGCTATATATTTTTACAAGATTTTTTTTTAGTATACTACTCATTTAAGAGGCTAATTTACATAATTTATGCTAATTAGGGCTCATTTGCATAGATACAGAGTGTCTCTTTGGATAAAAATATTCCAATCGGTTCAAGGAATATTCCTACCAAGAGGCACAATTGTACTAAAAAATGCAGCGTTCACCCCTTTTTTTGCAGTTACTAAGTCTACTGTATTGTGAAAGCCATTTCTGTCAGCGTTCTCTCGTGGCGCAATGGCATAGAGCACAGGTAAGTCATGTAAGTAAGTGTAGGTTTGAAACCGATCTCGACCCTGTGAAAAAAAAAACAGGTGAGTGAAAAAAGGCGAAGTGTGAATTAGGGTTAGTGTAGCGTTAGGGTTAGAGTTAGGGTAGGGTTGGTGTTAGTGTCAGGTATGAAGAAACAAACACGGAACTATTTTATTTTTGCGATTTCAAGGGGGTGCCCAAATTAAATCTTTCCAAAAAGTGAGTCACCCTGACTTACCTTTGATGAGTCAGTGGTTTGTCCGTACAACGAAACACTTGATGGATCAAGTAAGTCACAATGACTCACTTGAAGTGAGAAGTGAGTCATGAAGACTCACTTCAAGTGAGTCATGAAGACTCACTTCAAGTGAGTCACGGTGACTCACTTGATCCATCAAGTGTTTCGTTATACGGACAAACCAGTGACTCATCAAAGTAAGTCAGGGTGACTCACTTTTTTGTGAGTGATTTTACTTTCAGAGCCTGTGAACTTACCTACAGATTGTACACGTGCCTTGACGCCCCGCCCTTGTATACTAGTAAATTCACTATCGTCCGAAATCATTTTCAGGATCAGATAGTTTTCATCGTAGGTGAAGTGCGGCATTCTGTCAAGGTTCACTTCCCCCATCAAGCGAGCAACTGTTGTCCCATTCCTGGAATCCGTCCCGCTATAAACTTCAAAGTAATAACCCTTCGTCTGGAAGTCTAGAATGTCAGTCGTCCAGACTTTGTTAGAAGCCGTTGGCTTCAAACAATACCACGCACACATGATGTAATAAATGTCCGTACTTGGAGCAGAGTTATTGTATCCTGGGGTAGTGATATCAATACTAGGTGAAGAATCGTCAAACTGGAGAAAGCCTCCACACGATGACCAAACTGTCGCGTTATCCCATTTGAATCGATCTGTATCAGATTTTAAAGCAAATATGTCAAAGAAGTCATGTTTGAAAGCTAAAACAACAGTAAATAATTACCTAACTTTACCAAATCAATATAAAATTACTGAGATACATAATTTCAGTTCTTTATGCTTTCAGAAGCAATTATAAACCCTACAGTGTGAGTCAAAAACGATTGCACTCAGAAAACCACCATTTATTTAAAATTAATCAGCTATGAACGAAAGGTTATCAAGTTTTGACAATGAATGAGTTTTATCCCAATCCTTTGGCATCATTTCCGTGTGGTATGTGTTTACGGTTTGATAAAAAGGAGGCATTGTTTGTGAGAGTGTAAAAATCGACTTGTGCCGAAGTACTATGTGAGAGAATGAATTAAATGCGTGAAATGAGATGCATTGCAATTTTTTTCTTTTCAAAGCAAACTTAGTAAGTCACACACACGCACACACACACACACACACACACACAC
>JZLH01S0387895.1:82779-93964 GCA_001188425.1 Eucidaris tribuloides | reverse complement strand
GAGATTTTTCATTAATTAATTAAAAAAAAACGAAAGATGTTCAGAATCTGTTATTGGTGTGATATGACCTTTGGGCATAAAGCTTTCAAATTAAAAAAAATATCCCCAAAACTAAACTAATCAGTTTGAAAATGAATATCCAGTAAAGCTAGTTTGTACTGACTTCCACTTGTTAGACCCCCATTCCACAGAACGGAGACCAATGAAAGACCAGAAATGGGCAAGGTCTTTCAGCAGTCTAGAGATCAGTGGAGTTTGCTGTCTCCGTGTAATGTCTCCGAAATCCCCTGAAAGACCACTGAAACACCAAAAACAACTTTTCCAGAAAACCCTCCGTAGGACCTTGAAGACACCTGAAAGTTACTGAGAGACCAATAAGACTATTGAGAGATTACCGAAAGATCATCTGGCATACTGCCAGAGATCTTTGAAAGATCAATCAAGACCTCTGAAAAACTGACAGAGACTCCCGAGAGAACTTTGAAAGACTTGTTTTCTGCCTGAACTTACACTAGTCCTACAGCGATCTCTCAGTGGTCTTTTAATGGTCTTTCAGAGATCTTTTATGCAATAAAGGATCTTTCGTGATCTCCATGCGTGTCATTCACTGGTTTCTATGGTCTTTCAGAGGTATTTCAATGATGCTTCAATGATCTTTAAGCAGTCTTTCAGTGATCTCAATAAACAATTGAAAAACTGTCGAAAGATCATGGAAAGACTGCTGAAAGACCACTAAAAGACCATTTTCCTGAAAGACCGTTGATGGACTGTTGTCAATTGTTTCAAAAAGTTTGAAGACTACGGAGACCACGAAGACCACTGAAAGATCAGTGAGGAATCGTGAAAGACCTCGGAGATCATTGAAAGTTCATTGAAAGATCAAGCAAGTTTCTTGTTCTTTCAGTAAGTAGTCTTGCTAGATTCACATACACATGAATTGGGGAGGTTTTGATTCTCCACGTACGCCGGTCATAACCACACACACACACACACACACACACACACACACACACACACACACACACACACACACACACACACACACACACACACACACACACACACACACACACACACACACACACACACACACACACACACACACACACACACACACACACACACACACACACACATCCACACCACAACACACACACACGTCCCCAAATATGTATATCTGAATATACCAGACCGCCCCTACCCTTACCCTGTATGGGCCGTGTGAACATTTTTGCCATTTCTAAATAAGTCCAAAGTAAAGATTTTGTCATTTTTTCTTCACATTCAACCAGAGAATGGCCCAAATCACTTGTATGTCATGCAATGATTTCAGAATCAGAAAAAGGTAGAATGGCGTGCCCGAGATGATCTCAAATTATGTGGATACTATCAAGTTTGCATATTCTGATGATATGAGCGCCATCACGCCATTTATACTACGTGCACTGAAAGATGCAATGGATTTTGTATTCCAGTAGTATTCATTTGCGTAACATTTAAAAATGGGTTTACCGTATATCAAAGAAATAATTGTGGCCTTCCCCTACAAAGTCATTGGTGAAGTGCTTAAATAGACGTACTAATTTCCACCTTCGGCATTTTCATTTTGCCAATCGGCAAATTGTAAAAGCTTGTTGGATGCTGTTTGGCCAGGATTAAAAAAAAAAAATCTTTTAGCCGGCAATATATGGTTGGAGGAAAACTTGGCAGACAAATTTTTTTTTTTTTTTTTTGGGGGGGGGGGGGCGTCTCGATCCTGCCCCCCCCTTCCCCGTTCGATTCTGTTTGGCTGGGTAAAAGTGTGACAGCGAAGAATTTTTTTATCGTCCATGCACCCCCCGCCCACATTCAAAATGGTCTAGTGACGCCCCTGCCCGTAGCGCTTACCTGTATATGTAATGTTGACGGTAATACCGGTTTCTATTGTCGCACTCGCATAGCCTCTGCTTGAAGAATAGTATCGGTTTCCTATGATTAATTCAGCTTTGTTCCCATTCATCATGATCGGACTGAAATTCACATCAAGTCCCGACACGACTGCAACCATGTTGGAACTGGAGTCGAGCACTCTCAACCTAAAGTTCGATCCAGTGGACAGGAAGGGAAAGTTCAGCCTCAAAAATGAGCCCGGTGGACTGTTAATCAAGTAGCTTGAAGTAAAATACATGGATCCCGGGTCGAATGATATTGTGGAAAGTGTTAAGCTGGTCAGAGTTTCGTCAAGATAAAATTCACCTCCGTTTGACCTCGTAGGAACGCTCCATGACATGTCTTTGTGTCGTTGTGGTGGTGGTGTTTGCATACATCAATGATTCATGCATGGGGTTTGCGAAAAAAGGAAACAATACAGAAACAAATGGTTACTACAGTAAGTTTGTATAAACATTCAAGGAAAAGTACGAGCAACTAGGACATGTAAGTGGATCCACTGCTGCAGGACTATTGTGGTAGTGGGACGGAGTGGTTACAAATTGAAGACTGTAGAATAAAAAGTACTTAAGTCATATTTTGACGAAATTGAGTTAGTGATTGTTTTGAGGTCGATACATGCCGGGAAATGTTTTGATAAAAGTTTGGTCAATTTGACCTAGTAGGGGTCACGGGAGGGGTCAACCGGTTTCCAATTGTTAACTTGGTCTAATTTCTTCAAAATTTATCTCAAATTACTCGACTAGGATTTAAGAAAATATATAAGTTATCAAGTATTTTGTGCTTTGTTAATGAGATATGGGGTCACTTCTGGTCAAAGGTCAAATGAGGTCAAATTTCAAATACGTCCAAATTTGACTAATTGCATATCAAATTGTTTGCCTTACTGAGGACATTCCAAAAATATATAGAATTCAGTGTTTTCGACATTCGAGAAATGCATTTGTTTTCCTCAGATCCTTGTTTGTAGAGGAAGAAGTATTCAGGTCCACAATATTGATTATTGGAAATCGACAAGTGTGACAATATTTTTTTCCTCCTATATATCAATCTTTTATTGTGTCAATTAACTTCACCAAGTTTGGAAGTACAACTCAAACAACTGTGATCTGTAGACAAATTTGAAAACTTTGAGTATTTGTTTCTCAAAAGTAGTGTTATGTGATTCCAGTACTTCTTATTCTACAGTTTTTAGTTAGAATGGGTTATCATCATTTCATCAATCCATTTTTTCAGTCATATTCAGATTCATATCATTTTCTGACTTTTTGACCCAAGTTACGACTCATTTTTTCTTTACTCTAACTTGATGAATTCTTTAACACTGAATGCCAAATTGAATAAGTAAGTATTGCACAGACTTTTCAGCAATTATTTCGCCTGGTATTTCAATTATTTACTAAAATGTATAACTTCAATTTTTGAATTTTCACTTTTCCAATATATTTTTGCAATGAAGCTGCTTTTAAACAGTGCATAATCCGTATCACATTAATCAAATATTATTGATATCAGCAACACAATGAAAAAACAGGTTCATACTGATATCGTATTCTGTGTAAATAAATTCTATTAAATACAAATAAATGCCTAAATAAGTATATAACAAAACACCAGTCTTGTCAGTTGTACTACGACGTACCTGTGTAATAGTGTGCTATCAGGTTGATCGTAGTTTCCACGTCTGTCCAAATGGAACAGGAAATTGAACCTTTACCGTAAATTGAGCCCCAATCGTAGAGATTCAGTGCTTGTCCAAGTGTGAAGACTTGATAGCCATCCTTCAGATTACAGTAGAACAAAACTGAATATATTTCGTGATAAACTTGAGTAGAAACCTCAATGTATCCTTCTTCCGGGGCGTTAAAATACCAATTGCACATGAAGCCACTACCAGCCTTATGGTAGTAGTAGACAGGTAGCCCTTGAGCTGACAACGTGTATGTGTAATCACCCTTCCCTCCATTGCAAAATGTTATCATCTGACCTGAAAAGAAAGTATAACCATTTGATTGGTTACTCACTGTGTCACATGCTCTCTGCAGAGAAACGTAAAATGTAACGTTGGTTGACAGGTTCTTAAACAAAACAGCAATTGTCCGCTAGTAAGTAAAGATGGATGGTCATGCCAACCTAAATTTATATGAAAACATGAATGTTAGGTGGAATATGTCGGGATTTATAAGTCAGTGAAACAGAGCAATATATAAGTGGCCTATCCAGAATTTTTTTTGAGGAATTTTTGTTCGCCTTTTTTGTGAGACTTTATTCCGTGTTACCCTTTAGTAAACAGAAAACAAAATATTTATCAGAAAAGTTTAACTATCGGTTATTAAATTAATGAATGAAAGGTTTGCAGAGAGAATTTAAAGACACTACATAACATTGTGGAAGACCCGTTTAAAAAAACTGTCAAATTTTGCTATCTGACATATCTGACAATGTTTGAATAGACAAATAAACACCCTAGAACACAAAGGTTTAGAGAGTTCTGCTGTCACTGGTAAAATATGTCCAGATAAAAATGGGCACATGAATTATTCTCAGCCGATAGAAAAATCTGCAACACAGCAGTCTATGGGGGAAAACTGGAATGGTCTCTCAATGATTTTTACTCTTTAAAGCACTTAAGGATAATTTTGAACTGTAATTTTTTTCAGGGGTTCATTTTTAGACCTTATCAAAGACACTACTAGCATTGGGAATCATGTAGCTCGCATTTTTTTTCAAATGGAAACATTGTTATATAGTGCCTTTAAGATGCAGAATAAATTTGCTGTTTATCTCTGTGTTATCAAATTAATGATAAATAAGATCAAATGCTTTTTTCTGAGTTATTAAAATATCAGATCAAGCATTTGATCTAATTTATCATTAATTTGATAACACAGAGATAAACAGCAAATTTATTCTGCATCTTAAATTCTCTCTGCAAACCTTTCATTCATTAATTCAATTCGTTCCTACTAAGGGGTTACTAAATATTAATGAGCTCAGACATAAGGAGTGATTCTCGGGTATTTGTAACCAAGTAAACCGTGGCATTGCCGTCACCCAGCATAGCCCGGTGGTTGTGCCGCTGACCAGATATCACGTTTCAGGTTCGAATCCTGTTGGGTCACTCTTTTTCTGAGTCATTAAAAAAATATCAGATCAAACATTTGATCTTATTTATCATTAATTTGATAACACAGAGATGAACAGCAAATTTATTCTGCATCTTAAATTCCCCCTGCAAACCTTTCATTTATTAATTCAATTCGTTCCTACTGGGGGCTTATTAAATATTAATGAGCTCAGACGTAAGGAGTGATTCTCGGGTATATTGTAAGCCAAAGTAAACCGTGCATTGCCGTCACCCAGCATAGCCTGTGTGGTTGTGCGCTGACCGGAGATATCAGTAGCGTTTCAGGTTCGAATCCTGTTGGTGTCACTCCTTTTTCATGAGTCATTAAAAAATATGCAAGATCAAGCATATTGCATCTATTTATCATTAATTTGATAACACCGACGAATGAACACGCCAAATTTATTATTGTCAGTTACACTACCATTATATAATTTTTTTATTTTGCTTTGTAAATTCCTATCACCAGAGTTCATTTCTTGAATACGGAAGTCGAGTTGAAACGCAAACTTTTTTTTTAGATTTATATTTCGTGCTTTGATCTGATTCATGCATTGGCCTTTAATATGCCTGTACTAGGAATATAATAATATCGACATCCTTTAAAGGCCCGAGACAAGTTTAGCTCTGTAGAACTTCGGTCAGATGTTAAACATATTTCCGTGGAATCTAATGAAATATCAGGAAGCGGAACTAACTATGGGGAAATCTGTGCAAGAATTTTGCCCTATGGTTCTGGCCCATGAAATCGTTGGAAAGGGTCGTTACATGATGTCTGGTTACAGTGATATTTGACTTGAAACTGAAGGCCTTCAGGACAATTATGCCATTTTTATTACTGTGTGGGTCATTGTAAACATATAACACACAAATATACACATGCAAACTCACACACACACACACACACACACACCACACACACACACACACACACACACTACACTCACACACACACACACACACACACACACACACACACACACACACACACACACACACACACACACACACACACACACACACACACACACACACACACACACACACACACACACACAAGCACACACACATACACACACTTGTACACACACATTAATGTGTGTGTTTGTTCGTGTGTGCTCCACTGTACATCGATCAACGCATCACATGACAAAATTGTCAGCGTCACAATTCCTTATTCTTTTTCACATTATAACATAACAGGTTTATTGGGTGTTATCCTATGAGTAAAAAGTTAATTTGAGTTTGAAGTAGACGAAATTAACTTCGTTGCTTGGGAGTGGGAGGGGGTATCCTCCCACACACTACCTCGCTGGGTCGCTTCGCTTTCTCGCATGTTTCTGTCAACACCCCAGTAGTCCCCTTAAAATTTGAGTTCCAGAACCGCGCCTGGACAAATAATGATCCCATATTCACGTGCTCTTTACCTGTGCATACAGGTTTTGTTTGCAACAACAGGGTTTCGCTGGAATCACATAATCCAGTACGTACACAAGTGATTGAGATCATGCACAATTTTCTCTAATATACTTATATTATTTGTCGGTTCAAATGGATAGTATATATATATATATAATCAAACAAATAACGAACACATATATTTACCACAACTTTGTGTAACACAGGTGGCCACTAAAATCGTAAAAAACACTTGCCAACAAAGTCGAACCTTCATTTCGATAGTTGACTACCACTCAGTTTGCGGTTCTATAGGCCTACAGTTTCGTAGCTGCAACGCAAACTAACTCATTGTAAAGAAGAAGCCGTGTTATAACCCATCGGCTATATGCATAATGATATTGGTTGAACTTTTGCTCGTTATCGATGTCAATACCTTTGCCATTATTTGATCAGACCCGACCACATGATGTTTATTTTCTGTTCTTTCTCTTGGTTTCTCTTTCTCTTTGTCTCCCTATTTTTATCATTTGATTGCCAATGTTGTGGGATTGTAATTCACCTGAACAAACATACCAAAGGAGGAAACAAAATCTGACATACATTGGAAAAGTTTCATGAAATACAAGTTATAACATAATGAGGAATGTTAGGAAATATCTTGTTCTAACATGTAACAACTTGCCGAACTAATTAGCAAAAAAGTGGGAAACATGTGTACGTACTCAGGGGATCCAGGATTTTTTTTTCTGTGTGGGTCGTGATCACAATTTTTGGGACCCTTTTTTACAACGAAATCAAACCAAGATGTGATTAAAATGTACCTGATCGATGCTTTCTCAATGTTGTTGTGAAAAGCCCTAAAAAATGTTTGCGTAAAAATGTGGACCTTTTGATTCTTTGCAATAACATATTTAAACTTTGCTTACAGACGATAATCAGTGCACGATATAGCAAATGAAATTCACATGATAAAGGATTTATTGCAAACAATATACAGGTATTAAAGTCAGTCAGTCAAGATAACCATTATCACTAATTCAATATCAACATAATGCTTTACGTCATTCTATGTTGTGATCTAGATTGCATATCAATGGAATGAGCTAAAATTACCGGCAATGTCAACATTTACCAAATCACAGGCCCTGAGAAAGATTTTTTCACTGGGGCTGCTGAGATATACATACATTCCCCCTTTTACAAGATGTTATTAGAAACCACGTAGTCATATAGGTACTAAAAATTTTCTCGCTCGCTTCGCTCGCCCGCATGTTTCAAATTTTGATACAGCGTTAATTGTTTGAAGGTCTATGTATAATATATATAATATATATATATATTGGTATATAATATATATAATATATTAATATATATATATATATATAAATATATATATATAAGTATATAAGTCGCTATGTCAAGGTTAAAAAATTAATTGTAACAAATTGACTTTCCTGACCAATGTCGTCTAATCATAATTTGCATACATCCAATTTATTCCAATTAACCATGGTTACCTTGGCAATTTAAGAAATTTATTTTTTGTA
Organism: Eucidaris tribuloides; assembly: GCA_001188425.1. Classification (NCBI taxonomy): domain Eukaryota; kingdom Metazoa; phylum Echinodermata; class Echinoidea; order Cidaroida; family Cidaridae; genus Eucidaris; species Eucidaris tribuloides. Next base: position 85,960 of record JZLH01S0387895.1, on the reverse strand, counting down.
CATCTATTAACTTAATGTGATCACCACTTCACAATCACTAAAAGACAGGGACACAATGAATAAAACTTATCTGACCTTTATGAAATAGTACCATCTTAAACATAGCTTCAACTTTATTACAGCAATCAGTCTTCGCCATTAAATAACAATCATCTGTCTGCGCGGCAGGGTATTATGAGGCTGAGCCTGAACAACATTTGTAACAATACACTTTATTAAGTTCTCAATTCTCAAATTTTGAGGAAGATACAGGTTACTTCAGCAATGTTTTAGTCGTGGGCGTAAATCCGGTCCGAGGAGTGGGAGGATGATCGCAATATTGAGATGAAATTTCCAAATTTTGTGGACACCCCAAATCAAGGGCTATCTCTTGAAAGGGGACACCCCGAACGTGCAAAATAATCATTATGCCCTTTATTGTGAACTGTGTTTCTCGATCTTAGTGCTCTAATAATTATAGCCTAGAAGTACTATAATAGGGTAAAGCATTCAACTTCGCAGTTGGGTTTCATGACCTTTATCTATGTGCGAGCGAGCGAGAAATTTGTAATACCTGTAAGACTGCATAGTGTCCAATAGCATCGTATAGAAGGGGGATGGTTCTGAAATAATTCTTACATGGAACACAGCCCAGAATGAGAAACTGTACCTGTAACTGCATGATGTCCAATGGGAGAATGGTTCTCACTGAAAAAACAAACTTCAATCAACGCTGTATCAAAATGTGAAACATGCGAGCGAGCGTAGCGAGCGAGAAAATTTTTAGTACCTATAGCACTGCGTGATGTCCAATAACATCATATAGAAGGAGGAATGGTTCTCAAATGTTAACAGTCTCAGAATGAGAGATTGAAAAATACTTCAAACAATACCATATAAAATTGCGAGCGAGCGAAGCGAGCGAGAAATTTGTAATACCTGTAAGGCTGCATAGTGTCCAATAACATCGTATAGAAGGGGGATGGTTCTGAAATAATTCTTACATGGAACACAGCCCAGAAAGAGAAACTGAAAAAAACCCTTAAACAATACTGTATTAAAATTTGATATACGTGTAGGCCTATGCGAGCGAGCGAAGCGAGCGAGAAAATTTTTAGTACCTATAAGACGACGTGGTTTCTAATAACATCTTGTAAAAGGGGGAATTGTTCTGAAATGATTCTTAAACGTAACACAGTCTCAAAACGAAACACTGAAAGAAAAACTTCAAACAATACTTTATTAAAATGCGAGCGACCGAGAAAATTTTTAGTGCCTGTAGGACTGCATGGTGTCCAATAACATCTAGAAGGAAAATGGTTCTCATATGATTCTTAACACAGTCTCAGAATGAGAGACTGAAAAGACCTTCAAACAATACTGTATCAAAATTTGATATATGCGAGAGAGCGAAGCGAGCGAGAAATTTCTAAGTACCTGTAAGACTGCGTGGTGTCCAATAACATTTTATAGGAGGGACAAATGGTTCTGAAATGACTCTTAACACAGTCTCAGAATGAGAGACTGAAAAGACCTTCAAATATACTAATGTACATCTAACTTGATACACAATATTTATGCGTCGAGCGTAGCTAGCGAGTGAGCCTTAGAAATTTAAGTAAGTAGCTATAAGTCGTTTCAAATTCGGGGCACAAATTAAAGAGGAAAAGGGGGCATTTTAAGAGAAAAAGAAAATTGGCAGCTTTAAGAACAAAAATGACACTTTTTTGTTAACTGTACACACAAAATTCGGGTCGGGATATAATGCCTTTAGGACCAACGGAAAACACGTTAGTAATGAACGTGAATGAGAGATAGTGATAAAACGGAAAAGTTGGACATTCAGATAATATCATTAGCATTTTAACGGCATAAATTGTATCAACAATTGAATAACATAAACATGTTTTTTTCTTGAAAAGTGGAAACAGGCCACGCCCCCCACTCATTGAAAAGTGGCAATTTAGTTCAGGCAAATTAGGATGATTGATGGCCTTTGCATGTCTGGCAGTAATAATACACTCTAAAACTAAAGTTTTGAATAAATATATTTAAAAAGTTGGAGCGATTACACATGATAAAAATTATGGATTATGTTATACCATCATGCAGTGGATCCAACCTTAAAAACAAGACTATTTGTATAGGATTTTTCGGGGGCCGAAATATGTCTACATTATGCAAGCGAGGGAGCAAAGCGACCGAGTGGGAGCTTTTGTGCTTTTAGAATTATAGAATTGAGCGATTTTAAGCATTTTAAGGGCATTTGAGAAGAAATTCTCACTACTATAACAATTTTATCATTGATTCATTGATTAGTTTTTTTCTTGAAAAATGGTTGGGGGATATTTACACTGGCCATCCCCATTCCCCGAAAAGTGTGTGGGTGATATCCCCCACCCCCACTCCCGGGATAAATACACTCTATGTATTAATTTAAAACATGGTAGAAGCAGAAAGAAATATATATAAATGACATGAAATTTCACAAGGCTTTGTTCAAAAGCAAGTATTATATTTGGCATTATGTTAGGAATGATTACTATATTCATGCTGTTCTTTGAATTTAAATCATATTGAATTGATTTTGTAAATAAAGAGTTGCACGTTTTGCATGCCAAGGCGAAATTCTGTTTATGTTTCTATATGTTTATATTTTGTTTAACCCCCCCCCCCACCATCAATTGTGGTTGTCGGTTGTGTGACAATTTCGTAGACGTGAAGCATAATGCTATACATAATAGCATACCAAAAAAAATGCAGGGTGTGCTGCGCACCCCCTGAAAATTTTCCGGGGGTGCTGCGGCACCCCCAGCACCCCCGCTTCCCAGGGCCATGCCAAATCATTCAGTTTTCTCATGCATGTCTATCAACAGTGCATTGATTCATATCGGTCAATTTTCGTCTGTCTTAGAACTCATTTCTAGTACCCCCTTTCCCTTTCAACCTACTTTCACGTACATATCAAAATGTTAATATGCTGACATCTGTACAATCCATACCAATGGCCACACGGCACTGTCCATCTTTGCTGGTGTGGGGGGTTTGACCTGGTAAACATGCCTTCACACTATGATGAATTGAGGAAACGAACGATGAACGAATGGCAAAAGTCCGTATGCGCCCCAATCTCCCAATGATTAGAATTTACATATGCGAACACACACACACTCACACACACACACACACACACACACACACA